>KN885563.1:64129-74310 GCA_000934455.1 Apostichopus parvimensis | reverse complement strand
CTGTTACACCTCATTCGAAACTAGGTCAGATTACCGGCATGAGACGTTTCTTTGTGCGCCAGTCTTCACACCCTTTAATACAAAATTATTTGCCAGCAGATAATGTACACTGGCAAGAACTTTTATTTCTGTGTGTACGGGATATGATTATTTAAATAAATATACTTGACAAACCAAAAAGAGAAATAATGCAGAAACCTCCCCAAAGGAGAGAGATAAATTACACTGTTTTCCACGTACACACTGAGCACTGTAAAACTGTGTTGAAAGGTTTAGACCACATGATTATTTTCATCTTTATAACAGAATCAAAGAAAAATAGAAAGTTAGAAAGTGTGGACGGTTCTTGTCAAGGCATTAGCGCATGACTGCTAAAACAGGTCAAGAAAAATTAGCATTGGTCTAACTATATAACAACTGTTAAGATACATACACTGAATAAAACAAACAATACCGTACGTACAACACAAATATAGTAATTTCTTTCATTACTTTGAAACTTATTAAAACATGATGAAAATAAAAGAGCAAACAATTGGGCCACCTGTGTCAAGGAGACTGTTCTATTACATTGTTTTCACAGACACACTGAGCAATACTGTGTTAGACTGTGATTATTTCTATTGTTATAATGGTGGTTATCCCAGGTGGTATCTATTAAAACAAAAGCCTTTTGTTTGCCTTCTTTTCCTTGTTCTGGGAGTGATCTAATTGTCAAGTCTATCAAGGGCTTTTTTAGTTAAATTCCTTACACTCGTTCACTATATGTTCCTAGTATGTTTGTTATGTGTGTGTAAAAGTAAGTTGGCCTGACGTTTCGATCCTAGCAGGATCTTCTTCAGAGACAAAATGACAAGTTTGTTATGTAATTGCTAGCTGACCACCAAAGTAGTTAGTATTACCAACCAAATGAATATTCATTAGAAAAGACAATGAATCGACAAGATTGATAGACAAGCGGGTAAGAACACAAAACACTTACCAAACTATAGAAAATCGCTTCAAAGAAACCTTCCAACTGTGGTTTAAAATGACGTTTACCGATTCGACCACCGATGACAGGAATCTGTTGAGAAATGTGTTTGAAATGTTTCTTGAGAAGGACTGGAAATGAGTTTGAAGTAAGACACTAGCATTTTCACTACTTTTAGAAGAAATGATTTTCATCAAGATATCACTGTGTACGTAAGAACCAAAATTGCCTTCTGTTAATCATTTTAAAACGATTATTCATTCCTTTATTACTCTGTCAAATATTATATATTTAATTCCATCGGTAAATAATTGTTTTGCAACATTGATCTATGGCTCCCGAGTACCATGGTAGAAATGAAAGATATGGTGAAAGGAGATGGACCAAAACTAAATGTCCTGATAAAGATTTAATGTGACAAACATCCCCACAGATGTAGGTAAATCAAACATTGGTCTACAGTATTAAAGTGTAAAGCTTTGTTGGGGAGGGGGAGTGGGAGGGGGAAGGGGGAGAGGCTATCATTTCCCCACTACAAGCTACATGCTACAAGGTGGTTACATCGTGTAATTGTCCTCTCCTCTGTTGCACCCAACAGAAATGAAGACCAGAATATTCCCTAAATGTGACAAAAGTTTGCTTAGCTGTTTGAAATATTTGTTTCCCAGGCATAATAATAGTTTAACAATGACAGTTGGGTTACTTTTAGATTCCAATGGAAACAATGTTTAGCTATCAATTTTTGGGGCACTTTGATCTACCTGGCTCACGACTCACCGTAAAAATTTTCGCAACCCATTTCCCTGTCCCAACCGACATTTTAGACAGTGCGGTATTTCATTGATATAGCAGAGGGTAATACCTAGCCTATTCTACTCTCCACCAAAAACTTTATTGCCATTTATAACTGTAACGGTAAACACTGGCTAGCTATGCGATGTTTGGACCAAAAGATACTTCTCTTAGGGAATATTGCTCGATTAAAAAACGTCCGTGAATATCGTGAAAAGTGGAAACGTGGATGCAAAATTTAGCCAACTACTTTTTAAGTACGAGAACATATCGGGCATGTATTCAAATATTGCATGCCATACATCCTTACCAATAAATTCATAGAGAGAAAATGAAATGTTTTAGGCTCAAACCTGGAGACAAGCTGTTTCAAGTAAGACCAAATGCTGAGGATAATTTCTCTTCTCCAAAACTTTTGCCAGAGACGGCAGAAGGTTGGAAACCTGCTGCGAGAGTCGAGGAATGGATGAAAGTTCAGCCAGGAGATTGATGCATCTATTTTGGTTAGGAAGAGAGAAAAGTTAACAGCTATCTGAAAAATCACTGTGACCTAATTTTTCTGAGCAAATTACATCAAATTAGTTACATATTCATCAGGACAGAGCAAAATTTAAGAACCGAATTTTAAAAAGAATGGTCTGTTTGGAAAGGTCTTCAAATTTGTGTTTTTTATGCTAGATAATGAGTAACAATGGATGTGCCTTAAAAACCTGTCAAAATATAAAAATAGTTTTCGAATATATCGCTGCTTCGAATACTTTTTTCTTGGCGATCCATGGTGCCATTTATCTACACTACATTAAAATCCATAAATATCTAAGAGTTTTTTCTTGTTGATGATTAAACTGCACATTGACTGATTTCATTACAATTGATTGCACATTAGCTGGAAGTTAATAAACAATAGAACAAACACACACGCAAATTACTTTTCAAAACTTGGGAACATAATCCCTGTGTGACAGGGAGGAAGTGTAACTGTCTATAAATTCAAATGGAAACAATATTTTGTTTTCCGCTACTCGTTTCATTTACTCACTGTATATGTTTGGCTACCGACTTTTGGGTCACAACCTACCGTTTTGGAAGGGTGGCAATAAGCACTACAGGAATTATAAATTACTTAATGACTTAAAAAGATAGTTCAGAGGTAAATTCATATTGGACCTACAAATTGAGGATCTTCAACTTAGCATCTGGGTGAAACTTGCCTCTATTCCTCCATGCTTTTTTTCCATAATATTGCTAATCGAAGTTGAAGTCACATGGTGCACCTAAAGGGACCTTGAGGCAAGCAGGTGTGATGTCAGAGATGCAAATTGACCAAACTACCGTTTGGTACTCTTTATGTTTCACAACTGTTTTGATATTGGATTGGCAAACAGCTTGAACTTGCACTACAGGAGCTGTGAAGCCCAAGCTTGTACATTATCAGTCATCGTTTGTGTAACAACTTGAATTCATATTTTGGAAACAAATAGAGGAACATTCCGTTTGGCGTTGTGCGTCTATTGTGACATCACACCTGTTTGCTTCAAGTTCACTTTTGGTACAACAGGAGTCGACTTCACATAAGCATATTATCTTGAAAATGGCAGGCTTAGGGACTGAATGACAATTTCATCAGGTTGTTTAGATTACATTTCTCAATTACATGTCAAAAATAAAGTTACTTCTGAACCATCCTTTTTAAAGAAGAAACCTGGGTCTGATTTGTGATAGAGTCCAACTATGGAAGATATTGCGAATAACTTTACATAAAATGCATTTTCTACATGGTGATTGTCTTTTTTGTATTTATTTAGAAACTATAGCAATAATTAACACTTTACTATTAATCAAGTTATCTAATTCTGGCTTTTTATAAGATTCTCACCCATCGCCAAGTTCCCAAGGTTCCGAAGGCTTCCTGAATTTATGATCCATGCATCCACCTTCCCTGCCTTTCCCCATCTTAGGAGCCAATGAACCGCAGGAATACATCTATGAAGAAAAAACATTGACTTGAGTAAGATCTTTCAATATCTATGGTTGTTTCCAACGATAACGTCACTCATAATTGGTTGCAGGAGCAAGAATATACATCACCCTAAATACCAAAAAGCTAACTGGAATGATGAAATCATGGCACAAACTTCAAAGACTGTAAACAAAAAAAAGTTCACTGCATTAACTTTTGCGGTCACAAACTCCATCTGCAATGGATTGATGATTGACACACATTAACACATAAATTTCACATTTTATACCTGTTTATCTGAATGCAACTCAACATCATTGTCTCTTAAGCTTTTCACTACACCGAACGTGGCAGGCGTACTCTCGAGACCACCAAAGTTTTTCGAAAAGCTGTCTTGGTTTTCTACGCCATCAAAACCTTCTTGGACCTTCTCTAAGAGTTTCTTTTCCACTTCGTTCCCTGAGAAAGAAATCAAAGGAGGAGGGGCAAATAGGATCAAAGCATACAGCAAGAATTTGAAAAACACAGATGTATGATGGGATTCCAAAAACTGATACTATGATGTACTGATACCTATAAATTATTAATTAATTGGATACAATCATGAATCTCACACAATAAAAAAAAATGCAGTGAATTACATTAAAAATTGTTTTCACAAGTATGATTCGATTCAGGTGTTATTTACTCATAAATAACAAGGGTGTTCTCCCACCCCCCACCCCCTCCCCGGTAAGAGGGATGGCTCCAGGAGGGTGCAGACAGACCTAATGTAAGCCACAATGTAAACTTGAAAGTGTCGTTACCAAATGCATACCACTATAAAAGGGCTCAAATATGTATTGTGTAACAATGAAGAAATAATTACCATAAACATTAGCAACTTTTCCAAGAGAAATTGCGGCACCTTGCCTGACAGAGAGAATGTTATCCTCAAGGTTTCCAAAAAACAAAGGGAGAAGTTTCTCCATGTAGGAACTGTGGAAGAAAAGTACACAACATATGAGCAAGACTGCAAGGTGTGAAACCCGATTAAAGTGTGGTTATCAAGTTTACAATTGCTCCAAGCCTTGGACTATCTTCTACTGTACCCTCCGTTAATCCAGGAAAAGGCAAGGAATAATTTATCCAGAATTGCATAGCAAAATGGTAAAATTGCTATACAAGTGTACAAAGACATATGGCAGTGTTTGTGCACAGAAACCATAGTATTTTGGGAGAGACAAAATATTCAGTCATCAAAGGCTGCTACCCAATAATTTGAATGCTAGATTATTCCCTGGACGAACACAAAAGATTGTCTGTCACGTAATAACATTTCTATACAATAATTACCGTTTTTGTCATAAAATGTTATTTCAGTTGTTCAAGAATGCTAACACATCAGAATAAGTCCTTTAAACCTCATCCAAGCACTTTGAAGTCAAGGTTTCATGAAAATATGAAAACGTTTCTGCTAAATATTTTATCTTCCAAATTTTGGATTTTAGCATAATGTAGTTATGATCATGTCACTTGCTCTGCTGATGCCAACCGGTGAATTATTATTTTTTTATTATTTATTTATTTATTTATTTATTTTTTTATTTATTTATTTTTTTTTGTAATGACACATGCTACAGGGAAGAGTTTTTATCCACTAGAAGGAAAATTCTGTGGTAAACTTTATTTTTTAACCGTTCATTTTGCAACAAAGTGAACTTGAAGCAAACGTGAGCCATCAGCTACTATAAATACCCAACTCCAAAGTTTTGTAAAATGGCAAAGAAAGAAAGGCATGGTTCACCTTGACTCATCTGGAAAACAGAGGATAAAATTTCCACAGGCAACACAAGCTGCATCCCTGACTGGCCAGCTGTCATCCTCGAAACATATTAACAAAGCCGTCAACAGCCTCTGCACGTAAGGACGAACTTTCTCTTTTTCAATCTGACAAAAAAGAACGGCCAAATTTTCTTCAAGAAACTTCCTCAAAAATGTCTTCCAATCAATAAAATATCAGGCATTATCATTTTTCAACCTCTCTGGCTTGAGAAAATCATAATGAAAAGAGGACTTTGATGTGGTTCTGTAAATTTTAAGGTTGACTATAAAATTGCATACTGCTGTGAGCCAAGCTAAAACTACGCCTTATTTTTTCGTTTAAGACATCACTCAAGATGTTTTGAGTAAAAGAAGGGTTCTTGCAGGAAACAAAAATAGGAAGTATACAAAATTACCTCTTTTTCTTTTTTTCCCCTTCTTAATTGCATTTTTTAACCAAACATGATAAGACCAAAAATGATTTTGTATCTCTGTAAACCCTTTTTCAAAGTACCAGACAAAAATACCAAAAGAAATCAGTCGTCTCCCAAAGGAACTGGGAGACGACATCGTGACTGTTACACTTAAAGATCGCGCTTACCTTACTTCCCAGTTCAGCGATACAGGCACAGGCAGCTTCTCTCACAGCGTGGTTATCAGCATCTGACTGTTCCACATAAAAATTGACCTAAAGGAGGAGAAGGAGAAGGAGGAGGAAAAGTTATATCATGCTGTGTGGTCACTAAACCTTGATTGCATCAGTTAACGTCATTCTAGAATGTTTCACTGATAAACTCGTTGTTATGAAAGGAGTGATTACACGTTCTACTCGATTCTAAAAATAAACCTTGATTGCATCAGTTAACGTCATCCTAGAATGCTTCACTGATAACCTGGTTGTTATGAAAGGAGTGATTAAAAGTTCAACTCGATTCTAAATATAATGTTTGGTGAATAGAGGACAGAACTCTTTTGGGTTTCAAAGTTAAAAACGGTTTGCAGTGCCAACTGAGCCATCTAGCCCTTAGTTCATGGGAACCCACCAACCAAGGGCTGGTTTAGCTGAATTATGTTTATGATATCATAGTAATAGTTTCCTATGGTTGATTTATTACTTTTCTCTCAATTCCCTTCCGTTCCCTGGTAAATTTTTGCTTGTATTAAATGAAACTGGGGTGTAATCCCTGGTTACATGGTATGTACAGTACTGTATCTTCTTACTAGCACCCTGTCCCCCCCCCCCCCAAAAAAAAATGAAGAAAAAAATGGTTGATGGAGATTGAAACCAACTAATGGCTGGATCCCTCAGTTGATAAAGCCCATGCAATAAGCTAAATCAGATGTTTTTTCAAACATTTTGATGGAAAGTTTGTCTTTTTACTTGAAATTAGTCTATGGATCAGAACATGGATTATTTCTACTAACCACTTCCTCTATATATTTCTCTACCAGTGCCTTTCCTTGCTCCCCTACAATCTGTCTCCAGGTCTCTTGGCAGTAAATCTTTACTCCTTCAGCAACATAGTACCTTTTGAAAGAGAAAAAATAATAAGAAGATGTTTCACTTGAAAACATTTTGTAATAATAATAATAAGAATAATTAGTCTTATAATAGAATCCAACCTAAAGGTTGCTCAATGCACTTTACAGATGTGTGTAGCAATTAGAAAATAAGTAAGTTTTAATAGCACGTTTGAATTGTTTAAGTGAATCAATTTCCCGCAGATGGACTGGCAGCGAATTCCATAAGTGCGGGGCGGAATAGCAGAAACTGCGATCACTAAAGGTTCTCGTGCATGTCACAGGAACAGTAAGTTGATAGAGGTATTGGGAACGAGAAGGTCTATCCGTAGTTCGCTCTTGCATAAGGTCGTCAAGATATTCGGGCATACCATACTTCAATGCCCTGAACACCAATATCAGAATTTTATAGTCAATCCGAGCGTTAACTGGAAGCCAGTGTAGATCGATTAGTGTAGGGGTGATGCTGTTAAATCTAGGTAATCCAGTAACAAGCTGGAAGCTGCACATAATCAAGATCGCTATCTTAGCATACTGTATGACAAATAACTAACTATTAATTTGGAGAAGGAGAGAAGAGGGTGGGGGAGATATGATGGCAAAAGCTATCATAAAGCTTGAGTTAGCTTCAAGTTAAGGACAAGAAACTATATACAATTAACAGACAAAATTGATTAACTTCCTACAAGTTGTGATAGAAGGGCACCTTAGCATAATCCCACCCTATTTCCCATCTTTTTGATTAAGATGTCACTGGAAATGTATATATGTTTGTGACGCAAATACTGCCTGATTTTTTTGTGTAAATATTGGATGGTTTCATATCAAAGTTACAAACTCTTGAAACTCAAATGCTGCTTTGATATTTGATGAACATGTGATCATTTATATTTACGACAGGGAATTTAGTAACACTTTTTCAATAAGTTTTAAAAAACGCATAAAGATTTTGCCCTTCATAAAACTAAACAATTTTTGTAAACCACAAATTTAAGTTTTTCAACCTGCATGTGCCACATACTTACATTTTCTAACCTGCATGTGCCACTCACTAAAATTTTCGACCTACATGTGCCACATAATTAAGTTTTCAAACCTAAATGTGCCACATACTTTAGTTTTCAAACCTGCATGTGCCACATACTTACGTTTTCAAACCTGCATGTGCCACATACTTGAGTTTTCAAACCTGCATGTGCCACATTCGTAAGTTTTCGAACCTGCATTTGCCACAAACTTAAAGTTTTTCAAACCTGCATGTGCCATCCAAGTCTTTCATTTGAAGATCAAGTGAGAGCAGATTTAAACGCGTCATGCCTGAGTACTTAGACTGTACACAATTCGAGCAACCAAATCAGGTAGAACGAAAAACTTAAGAAACTATTTAAAGTTCTCACCTGTTGAGACACAATCTGGGTACCAAGATGCCAAAGAACTCGTGTTGCGATTCCTCGGAGGGCATGTTTGTCAAAAACTGTCGAGTAGCCACTGACGCTGCTAGACGGACCTGGAGGGATAAAAATTGGATATATTCTTTTAAGAGTTTGTGTACCGCCCTCTATAGAAAGATATTCACCTCTTTCAAGATTCTGCTACTGACTGAAGAAATTTCTTTGTTTTGTTGTTGTTGTTTTTTGAACAGAAATAAAAGACTACTTGTCCTTCAAAATTTCCAATCTGTTTTTGACATGTGATTAATACTATACTATGCAAAGTGTCCAAGTTATGAAATGTTGAGGATCCAATTATTTTCCACTATTTGTCGATTAAGCTTCACCTAATGAAAAAGCTAAAACTGTGGTCAACTGTAAATTTACTTTAAGTGATACCTGGGCATATTTTGCCAAAGAAATACTGAACCATCTGCATCAAGTCCACCATATATAATCACACCAGGAATGGTAAACTTGCACATTAACAAACTTTGCTACTGCAGGAAACTAGTATGTTAAAATAAAGAGCGACAAATGTTGCTATATTGGACTAAAATTGCTTAACACCTTGCTAACTAGGAACAACTAAATGTCTGTGTTAACCACATAGGTGGTCTATTAGTAAGATTGAGGGTGTATCCAACTATGTGGGTATCTTACATGCCTTAGTCTGAGTAACACAAAGTATAACCACCCTATGCCAAATGCATCTTCACTGTTTTTTTGTTGTTTTCTTTTTTTTTGGGGGGGGGGGGGGTCAGTGTTGAAGTATCTTGGAAGTGAAAATTAAAGGCATTGAAGACTCGCCCCAAACCGCGTGCCGCGCTCTGAAAAAGTTAACTTTCCGTTGCTTGCAAGTGAAGTTTTTCTCTTGTCGCTACAAAATGCAGACAGTAATGAAACGTGATACCTTGTTATCTTTAGCTGGACCTGAGATGTCCATCGCTGTATCATTTGTACACTGTGCTGTGGGTATTGACCGCAGCTGTATGTACTGACTGTATACTAGTGTCTAATTACCGATGGTAGCAAGCTGTGTGTGTATTTTCTGGGATCTATGGTGGTGTCTAACATTTCCGTTACACCTCATTCAAAACTAGGTCAGATTACCGGCATATGACGTTTCTTCTTGCGCGAGTCTTCACATCTTTTAAGGGTGGAAGAGGGAGTAAAGAGGGAACAAAGCCACTTGTTTTTATTTAGTTTATGCTCCCTATTTAGTATGAGCTCTCCTAAAAGGACTGAATGCAAAATTTGTAGGACATACCTGACTCCAATTGTCAGCTAGACCGTCTGCAAAGTGTTGTGAAAAATCTTGGCCGTACTTCAGAATAGTGTTTTCTGAAAGATCCGTCGAAACATTTTCTCCTTGTCAGTGAAAGAAGAAAAGACGGAAGCAGTGAAGAATCATGATTTTTTCCTTGAGACCTTGATCGGTGTTGCTTTCAAGTTAGCTACTAACTGACAATTGGTTTCCTACACACAATTCCTCTATTACAAGCTGCACTTATGAAGCAAGCAATTAACTTTAAACTCAACAAAAAACAAATAAATATAGAGGCAAAAAACCAAACAGAAAAATCATTTCATCAGTTGGCTTCTTCCCACATCATGCAATTTACTGAATATTCAGTAGCTCCCAGGCACTTGCATCGTCTCACAGCAGGTTATGTTTTTACCTTCTTTGTTCCATCCACTC
>KN885563.1:52031-64079 GCA_000934455.1 Apostichopus parvimensis | reverse complement strand
TGTTTTTACCTTCTTTGTTCCATCCACTCTCCTCCCCCTCCCCCCCCCTGCCTTCACCTCAGCCCCACATTGTTAATTTTCCCAACTCTTACTCAGAGACATCATTGACACTTTCTCATTTTCAATTGGTTGAGCAAATTTCAAAGTTATTGACTTCTTTCTTCCAAATCATGTTTGCTTCTTACACCGGGCTATTTGTTAATAATAAAATTCTTCATGGCACACAGATGGGTAATCAGTCAAAAAAAAATCAGGTAGATTGCAATCTTCAAAAGTCTGTTGCAGTTTAGTCCCATAAAAGAATGAAAATACCCTTTTCATACTAAAACGTTAATGCCATTTGATTGTATACTTGCACAGCCATATAAAGCAAACACAAATATACTTGATCGACAGGACATATACTTCAAGTCTCAATTTAGACTTTGACCTTTCCAGCTTTACTGCCCTAAAGCTCAGTAAAAATGACACCGTTCTATGCAATTTTCATATAAATATTCATTATCTTTATTGAGTTATCTGTCGTTAAACATTTTGAGCTTAATAAAAAAGTTCGCCAGAGTTTTTAACGAGTCAATAGATTCTACAAACTTCAATCAAAATTTGCAAGCCCCACCCAACAGATCATGCGCCAATCAAATCTCTCTGTTTTGTTTACAAACGTTAGGCCTATCTTACTTTCAATTATGTGGCTAGCCTGTGTTAGATCTCTTGCATAGTATCTTTCTTTCGGTCTTACCGATGTAGCTTGCAACATTGTGTCATTTCTTTCATTTGCAATGACTAACAGGTGTTTTCAGACATTTCCCCCGTGGAATTGGGTAAAAAAAGTGGACGGTACAAGTATATAATAAGTTACATTTGTGTAATGAGCATGCTGATATGGGCGGTCGCAGTGATTTTACGGTAAATCATTCGCGTCATAAGGGCAACAGAAAATAAATTTCTTTCTTTCAATTGCGACAGCTTTTCTCCATTAAACCCACCTGGTCAGAGTGCACTTAGAATAAGAAACATTGAATCTGCTTCCGAAGTTGTTTTCCAAAATTCATCAGCAAACGCATGTTGAGACTTTAAAGACACACTCAGAATATCAAAATGGTTTTCCCATCTGTGGAAACTATGCTTATACCTACACAGTTTATAGCTAAGAAAGGAAGAAAAAGTTTAACTTTCAGAGAAAAAAAGCAAATGAAGAAAACACGCCCTAAATGTAGTATTCTTACACAATCTTGAAAAAAAAGGAAAACCTCTTTGTTCAAACAACAAAAAGCAACAAAAATGGGCCAATCATTCTGTTGCATAGAATATCAATAATATTAGCTTCGAGTTATCACTTATGTTTACCTTCTTGTCTGTTGCAACTGACAATGGCAGCACACACGTAATATCCGGTCTCCCTGACAAAACGGTTGGTGTGGGTTAGAGTTCCAAAGACAAGGTCTAACAGATCTTGGTCTATGAAAGAAAGAAAACCTGGTCCACACCCCTCCACCACAGCTTGCAAGCACCTAGCAAAAGAAAATCAAAATAGTTTTTCTACCAGGTTGCAGTTTGTGACGACTCAATAAAATAATGTACATGGAGTTACTATTAATTGCACACCTGTGTGCTGTTTCAAAGCGATATTTATAGCCTCTGTTAATTATAGGCATTATTTGGATTCTCATAACTAAAGGGATTGTCTCTGGGACAGGTTATCATTGACCATGGGTAACATATCGTCTGTAAAGCGCTTTGAGACCTATTGCTGGTATAAAGCGCTATATAAAAGTGGAATATTATTATTATTATTATTATTAATATTATTATTATTATATATGGCAAGGCTATTTAATCCCTTTCATTGCACTTGAACCTTTCTTTCTCTTGTAATTTTAGGAAAAATTGTAGACCAAATTGCAAAGAGCTACATTTATTCTCCTGAATTCTTCAATCAAACCTGTTACCAAAATGTAAGAACAAACATGTTTTAAAGTCATGTGACTTCCAAAGGTTATACAGTATAAGCATTTGTATTACTTATATATATTTGTTTCCTATCAATAATTCTTTGTTTTCTTTTACTAATTATTAATCAAGTTTATATAGTCTCTCTTTATGTTTCATATCAGTTAGAGGGCCTGATTTTTCTATCCTAGCAGCTATAGGTTTAACTCCACAAGCAAACTGAAACAAAAACAGCATAAAGGTCACATTCAAACAGACAAATAGACAGATAACTAGTACATTGGACCCATGAACAATGAATCATAGAGTAAACATAGCCTGTACAAAGGAAATGACACAGCTTAGGAGATGAAATTGCAACCAAGATAAAACTGTGTGCAAAAGGTTGTAACAATGTGGATAAACTAGTGAGTAGGTGAAGTGAGAAATAAAAAGGGGGCATTAAGAAGGCCATAACAAGTGAATATTGTGTATAGACAGGATGTGTGATGAAGAGAGGAGGGGGTGAGGATGGGGATATGTATGGAGAAAAGGGAAGAGGGAGGGGTGTTAATTCAGTCATAGTTCACTTCTTGGATGTTGAGACCTTAAATGGATAGATGGTGCAAACTTTGTTGGGCAGTTACCCGTAAACTTGTAAAACCACTACTACTGTCGCATGCATTCAAGAAGGTACTGTATGCATTGTACAAGAACAGTGACACCGGAGGTGTTAAAAAGGAAGTAAACATATTATTGTTGATAACCAACAAATATTTGCCAAGTAGTTGCTAGATCAGACAGCCCTTCCTAAATTAAATCTTTACCTCATCCATGTTTCCAGATTCTTCCACCCAGCTGTGTCGTGAAAGATTTGTTCCGTCTGTGGGGTAAGACAGGAGATTAACCTTAACATATAATGTGATTAAATCTTTTCAATAAAGCAGGTTTAAGAGATTGTGACTTCTGACTGGCAGCCAGGGGGTAGGAACCAGGGGGTAGGAACGGGGGGGCACGTGCCCCCACTTTTTTCCAAAATAGCAAATGTGCCCTACTGGCAAATAAAATGTGCCCCTTTGATGAACAACTGTCTTTTGGATATCTGAAGCCTTTGTTAATTATAATATTTAATTTTAATTATTTATTTTTAGTCCGTACATGCTATTTTTAATATGGCAACCCATATCTTTTATAAATAAAAAATCAATGTTGCACTCAGCGCACGATAATAGTATTGATAGCATACTAACACATCATATATATATTTAAGTGATATGGCCAGTGTGTATCGGTTTATACCATAACGAGTGGTGGTTGTGGAATGAGAAAGTGCCCCTCTGATGTTGTGCCCCCCCACTTTTTGGAAGCTTCCTACCCCCCTGCTGGCAGCCCATAACAAAGACATGATCAAGTACTGAAGGACTTCATAGCTCAGTTAGTAGAGCTGCACAGAGCTGGTAATCCTGTTGGTCACTGATTCGAATCCCGTTCAAACCAAAGATTTGGTTGCTCTTTCAAAGTTTCTGTTATCCCGCTAAAACTTTAGTCAAATATAAATACTCGCTTGAAATGTCAACTATTTTCTACTTGAAACTGAGCAGACGCGCGCAACAAAAAGTGTTCTTTCTTAACTTTATTATTTTTCAGGCCACTTCGAAGAACCCTACCTGCTCTGTTTAGCACTGAAAAAGTATGTTCACCAAGCCAAACACTAAATCATATACTGTATCTATGCAAGTTCAAAAATTGAAGTCAGAGTGTGCGAATGAAACTACAAATTTGATGATTCGTAAAAGCTAAAAAAAGTTGAAAAGTTAAAGTTGAAAAGTTAAAGGATAACTAGTCTTGTATGGCGGCAAGGCCTTCTCACATGACTTTACAACAACCAGTGGGATTTCTTGAGAAAATTCACATCTTTTTATGTAATTAGCACATATTTCAGTATACACAGGTATAAAACACTGACATGTATGATTAATGATATGTATGATGCCGGGTCATAGAAAGGTGGGTTTTTCATCAAAGAACAGTCAAAGATTTCATATTTGAAATGACTTTCTACGTTGAAAAGATTCCAAAATCAAGCTTAAAATGTTGAATTGGAAGCCAACAGACGTGCAAGTAATCCATAAGCCCTTGCGGGTTTCTCCCACATTTGCGGTCGCTTAAGAGTGGTAAAAATAACTGCTGATTATTATTATTATTATTAACACTAGCAGCCTTATCAACCATTGAGAATTTGCATATCTTGCAATTAGTGATTAATATTATTCTTTCCCGTTTCGTTTTTTCAGTCAATCTTTTTTTTGTTTCCAAGCCTCACCAAATTCTCATTTGTAGCACCTAGCTTCTCAGCCAATTGCTGAGCTTGTTTCTGCTTCACCTTAGGTGCTTCTTCGAGCGGTAACCGCTCAAGATTGGTCTTGACTCCATCCAAGATGACACTTCTTATTGTCGTATAAACGTCGGCTCCTGATTTCTTGCATAGTTCACCGAGAACCTCTCCTGTACGAATGATAATTTTCAGAACATGCACACTTACAAGTAATACATGATGAAACAGATTATAACCATAAGAGGCTGTTTTCAGCTAGGTTTCATGATCATGGTTCAAGTGTTGTATCAATCTTCCAAGTTTGTTAATCTGTTTTCACATGAAGGGAGATAATACAGTGACTGAAGTCAATCACTCGAATCGACTCAGGAAATTCTCTCCCAACGAAACGACTCGACTTTTAAAATGAAGTGGTCCATTACAACTCTTTAAGATTACTGTAAATTAAGAGCCTGCAATATAGAGCAGCTGATTAAAATGAAATATTCAGTTGCCAACATTAAACTGCGACCAAAGCTTAACAGGAGTGAAGACTCGCGCAGAAACGTCTGATGCCGGTAATCTGACCTAGTTTTGAATGAGGTGTAACAGACGTGTTAGACACCACCATCGATCCCGGAAAATACACACACAGCTTTCTACCGTAGGTAATTAGACACTGATGTACAGTCAATACATGCAGCTACGGTCAATACCCACAACACAGTGTACATAGCAGCGATGGACATCTCAGGTCTAGTCAAAAGATAACAAGGTATCACGTTTCATTACTGTCTGCATTTTGAAGGAAAAAAACTTCACTTGCAAGCAACGTAAAATTAACTTTTTCAGGGGCGGCACACGGTTTGGGGCGAGTCTTCAATGCCTTTAAGAAAGACCAATCGATATTAAAATACCATCAGCTCACCTGCTTCTGAACGTACTCTCATCTCTTCTTCCCCAAGGCAGGAGATGCAGCAGTCTTTCAGTCCAGTCCAGGAGTTACTAGTTAGGTGATCACTCTGTAGTAGAAGCTTTGTAGCCATCAGGCTACCTTGCTTTGCTTCCCAAGGCAACGCTTTATCTGCCAATGCTGTCAAACATGTTTCTTGTAGCTTTTGAAACTCTTCCTCAGTCAATTTTGACATTTTATCCTGAAGTTGAGATATTCCCTTATCTCTGTCCAATTTCTTGGAGCTATGTAAAAGTTTTACCACATCGGTTGCGAAGGTATCCATGTCTGTGAAAATGAAAGTTTAATCCCAAAAGAATGAAGACACTTGTGGTCGGGAGAAGGATAAAGAGATTCCTGACACTTTTTTTGTTGAATGAGAAAGGGAGAGACTGTTAAGCTCTTTAGTAAACTCATATCAAGTAATAAACTGGTACCTAGAGCTTGCAAAGTGTAGAAGGCTAATTTGCTGTGCACAGCAAATTGGGAAGCTACCAACTGTGGGCTTTCCCCTCAATTTCCAGTGATGGTGGAAACCAATACCATCAGTTTAATATCAATGCTAATTTGATTCCACATTTATTAGCAGAGAAAGCAAACAAAATTTGTGAAGACTTTATTAAGTATCTCACATCTGTGCTAAGTTCTCATATATGAGTTATATAACTTCCCAAAGTCTAATGAGCATTTGTCATGAAAAATTTGGTTCAAATATTACATGGGAGGCTCTGGAACAAATACGTTGGCAGCTTTCTACCAAGAGCTTTTTTTTAAAATGTGACAGGGCCAAACATTATGATTTTTTTTGGCACTCAAGTGTAAGCCTATTTAATAACACAAGTATCGTCTGTGTTTGAGTGAAATAGTTCAATTAAAATTGTTCGTTTCATATTCACGTGATATGACACGTTTTGTGTATGCATGTGTAATTTTTTTCCCTAAAACTATTGTTGCATCCACTGGACCCAAGTGGTATGATGACTTTGAGTCTCTGGCTAAATTGTTAAGTCTGCTACAATGCTATGACACAGCATTGTATACAAGTTTTTGTAACCCTGGATAACAAACTTGGGAGTTATGGTAGGCACAGGTGCAAGATGGTGATATAATTTCTTGTGTGCTGGTTGTGATTTTTTCTTTTTAATCCATGAATAAATATGCCACCTTGAGATTGATATTTGGCCTGTAATTTTGTGCAGTGGGGAATGTATTAACCAGTCTGTGGCAGAGTGGATAAAGGTGGTGGCATTTGAGGTTCGGTTTCCATACCCGGCCCGGTCATAGTAAGGTGGGTTTTTCATCCAAGAGCAATTTATGGTTTCCCATCTCCAAATTGAAAAAAAAAAAAATCCAAATTGGAGTTAAAATGTTGAATTAGGTTCCACCCGACGTGTAAGTTGTAATCGATAAGCCCTTGCGGGTTACTCCCACATTTGTGTTCGACTAAGCATCGTAAAAATAACTGCTGATTATTATTATGATATATCCTTTGTGGGGTAAACAAACTTTTTGGTACATACAGTGATATGGAAAATCTCGTTTTACAACAACCCTAGGCCTAGTTCCCATCTTGTGTCAGTCTGAGATGATAAATTTAAACTCTAATCTATGTCTTTGAGTTACATTTGTTGTTTGCTGATCTTGTAGACTGATGTACACACAAAAGAGAAACAATACACAAAGAGAATGATTTATACATCCAGTATTGCATCTATCAAAATGCCAAGAAAAATGGGCAAATTGCTGCACAATTTATAAGGTTCCCAATTATAGTCTTGAGTTATCATTAGTTGTAAGTTAATATTATAATCCTGTTCCTTCTTCCAATAATAGTTAATACACTACATACAAATAAATGGTTGTGTAATGGATAGAACGAAAGGCAGCCAGCCTAGAGCAAATTATTTTCGACTTGTTTCTTTACGGACCAAAATAAAGCAAGTTTTACTAACAAGTTAACCACTTACTGTACATATACAGTAGGCCTAATGTTATAAGATTGTACTGTAGCTTTGCTGTACTCGTGACTGTCAGATTGTCAAATCATTTATTACGCAATAGTAAAGCCAACACAACAGAGCATTTACAATACAAGTCACAGAATATAAACACGAGTAGTAAGCTAGTAAATGTACCCTTAACATACCTATTCCTGTCATCCAACAAAGTTAAGACATGCTAAATTAGAAATTAAGCATTAAAGTGTTGAAAAGTGTTTAAGAGTTAAATGTGAATGTGATACCTGCTTTGTGACGTCTCAAGTTAGGGCCCCCAAACGGGTATTTTAAATATGGGTTACCATACTACCTAACCAGGTTTGTGCTATTTGTCTGAGCTAGCACCAGAGGAATCAAACCTGGTGCACTGTTTGTTACGTACCTGTTGCAACATTAACGAAACCTAGCCCAAACATCAAACAAAGGAACTTCATTCAATTGAATGTTATACATCTTTACTTAGACATCTTGATGAAGGTGTGTATTGGAATGTTTAATTCATCATAGAATATTCTGCCATTGGATCAGATGAGATCCTTTTCATCTACTGCCTTTCATATGTCATGTTAAGTTAGGATACTCTAGTCTAAGCTAAGCTTGGTAGCCTAACATTTTACAACAGTAGTTTCACTTGCACTGTAATACTATAGTCAGTATTGCTAATTTCGGAACACTGCGAATTTCGGACACCCCTAAGAAATGCATGACACCCTACAGGAAGAGCCAAATTTCACCAACAAGTACGAAGTTACAGTTATTTTCTCTCCAAAATGACCCGTGTGCAAGTAAATACTTACATATTTGTCAATAAAATGACGGAGATCTATGAAGTCTCTTATAATTACTGAAAGAGCAACTGCGCCACCAATTTTATCACCAGCGCCACACTGTAGGCCGGGTGTCCGAATATTCGCAATACTCGAGCAAAGAAATACCAGTTCCACAATCACAAGAATCTTCGTGGAATACAACGTGAAAACAGTTTGCAGGAAAGAAAGTTTGGCCGTGTATCGTACTATAACATACTTCTCCCACCATATCAAGTATATTTTCAGGTGATTTATACCAAATAGATATAGTTTTGGGGTGTTTTAGGTGTTTTAGGTGTCCGGAATACGAAGTGCCCATGCTACTTAACTACTGCCATTCATATTCGAAGACCTTGAAGGCATTGAAGACTCCCCCCAAACCGCGTGCGGCCATCTGAAAAAGTTAACTTTCTGTTGCTTGCAAGTGACGTTTTGTTTGTGTCGCTACAAAATGCAGACAGTAATGAAACGTGATACCTTAATTGTTATCTTTAGCTAGACCTGAAATGTCCATCGCTGTATTGTTTGTATACTGTGCTGTGGGTATTGACCGCAGCTGTATGTACTGACTGCACTAGTGTCTAATTACCGACGGTATAGCAAGCTTTGTGTGTATTTTTTTGGGATCGATGGTGGTGTTTAACACTTCTGTTACACGGTACACCGCATTCGAAACTAGGTCAAATTACCGGCATTAGACGTTTCTTTTTGCGCGAGTCTTCACACCCTTTCAGACGACAAAAATTTAAGTTGTAAGTCTGAAACTACAGTTGATTTCTGGCCAACCACAAAATACAGTATTTCCAATAGCCTTGTGCCCTTGTCATTAATTCACTTCAAATTTCTTGGAATGTTTCTTTCCAATCCTGAAGCATCCTTATTCCTTACAGAATAAAAAACATGTTCTTTTACCAGTATACTCTGAGGCTCTTTTCAAAACACACAGCAAGCTCACGTCAATACTAACAGTAAGACTGCTCCTCGGTGAAAATACTTGAAATCTTGTACGCCTTATCTTTATATTTCCTGCAATGGTGAATGTAATTAATTAATCTTTTGTACTCCTTTTCTTCAGAAAAATGTGAAGGCATGGAAGAAGATTCTTTCAAGGACATCAAATTCAAAGGAGCTGCAAGTACAAATTGCATCAATAAATTATTTCACAGGTAGAAGTAGTACACACTAGGGGGTGTAACACTCTACAACTTCAGACACGATGGTGCTGAAAGCTCTCGTCAAGTATGTTTGCCAATCCATCAAACACATACTGCCAAGTCAGTATAACTGCATGTGTATCGCAAACATCAGTGGAACAGTGTATTTATGGTTCATGACTATTCTACTGGCAGTGGTGCTATTTTTTGTCATCATCCCTGGATTTCACAGCGATGCTTTCATGATGCACTTTACACTCGGTCTTATGTGCTATATCATCCTCGAAATGTTCTCCAATTACTTCCTCTGTCTCTACAATAACTCTTACTTTGAGTCGGAGAAGAGTTTCTCGTCGCAGTCGAAGCTATTGCCGCCGACAAACGGAAGTAAACATTGGGAATACTGCGTACCCTGTCAGCATTATTACCCGCCCAGGGCCCACCATTGTCCTGTGTGTAAACGTTGCATCCTCAAGAGACATGCACACTGTTTCGTCGTAGGCGTCTGCCTGGGACAACGAAACCTACGTTTCTTTTTAGTCTTCACGTTTTACTGCTCGGTGGGATTGTTTTGCATAGCTCTGTTTACGTGGATGTATCTCAGTGAATCCCACGGTGCAGTCTTGTCTCCGGAAGGTCTGTCGTATTTATACCCTGTGACCATCTTCCAGTGGATCACAGGTGGCCTGAAGAGCAGCGTCTTCGGGCTGGTCACTCTTCTGTACGTCGATATGATGCTCTGTTTAGGATCCGCCTCCCAATTTGCATATCACTTCATCCACGTATTGAAAGGACAGACTTCCCACGAGGCTGATGGTGATGTGATCACGTACGACCAAGGCGTCTTCCGGAATCTATCGGAAGTCTTTGGGAGGTTTTGGATCTTGCCGTTCTTCTTGCCGTTACCCCTGCAGCTTCCATCCGATGGAATTCATTGGAAGAAACCAACCAAGGGATACTGAAAAGTCTGCTATTGAAAGTCAGCTTCAACTGATAGGTACCAAAGATATCATTAGTATCTTCCAAAATGTGTTAACCAGGAGGAGCCATTACAAAGAATTGAAAACTATTGGAAATCTGAAATTTATTTTTGTTTTGTAGTGTGAAGAGGGATAACCAAAGTATTTGGGTATTGATACAGTAGTAAACAAATATCTTTGGGTTTTCCGAATGGGTGAAGTCTAACATATATTTAGTGAGTAGGTCATGTGGTCAAATCAAGATTTCAAAATATGAAAGATATTGATGTACATGCATATTTGCTTTAACTTGTGAACTTTTGAAAGTGATGTAATAAACTACTGTTCACACTATTTGTTCCCAAATTTCTCAAATTCATGGCATACATATTTTTTCAGTTTGAATGTTTCTTGTGGAAGCATATTAATGAGGGAGTTCTCGTTTTGGTTGGTTTTTAGTTGAACTGCTTCATCAGTAACATTTACTCCTACTGTAGTTTGTGTGCAGTATTCTGCCCCAGATTCCAAAGAAGAAACTTTACACAGTTAAAATGTTAAACAGTGTGCAATATACAGTATCATGGAAAAGGTACAATCCCAAAGTTGTGAAAGTCTTGTATGTTTTTGTCTGTCCTCCAATACAAACCTGCGTTTATTTCAAGAATAAAAAATACCAATTGAGTGACCAAAGCCAAAGCACAGCCAATTCACTGACATACTGCTAAAGCACCCACTCTGGCCAGTTATTATTGGTAATTTTCAAAGAGTAATGGTCAGACACATTGTTTAGTACTATATCTATTTATTGGTCATGAAGATCATGGCCAGTTACAGTATGGAACCTAGAAATCAAAACATTTATCATGTGACTTAAATTTCCATTCATTTTACTTAATTCCATAGAGCAGTGTTGGTAACTTTTTTCAGCTGAGTGGTAAAACCAGGTGCTGGACTCTGCTTTCATTTGCTCTGTACAGAATGTTAATTCACAAATGGATGCATCTTTGGAATGTTCTTCAAATTTCCCAGAACGATGATGGTATCTTTGTTTAGCTCAGTGATAAAAAACCAGGTGCTGCTGTTTTCTCTGTTTTTGTTTGCATAAATATTATTTAAGATATAAGAAATGTTGAAAATGTTATTTTAATAATTATTCTTGACAGATAAATTCTTAATGTTTAATTTGTATTATAATATAATTTATCGCCAAAAATAATTTTATCGTTTGCTTTTTGCAGGGTGTATTCACTAATATACAAATTTGGATATTGACTGATTTAACAATGTTACATGTACCTCAGGTTGACCCTAAACTACCAAAATAAACATTTTGCTCAAAATATTTACCAACTTACTGTATGTACAGAACAGTAAAACAAACTTTCTGATGAGGCTTAAGAAAAATGTGCAGTTGGTTTAGGACGGAGGGAGGGAGTGAGTTAAAGGTGTTATGTAATACTTAAAAAAAAAAAATTATTATTTATAAACTACAAAGACACAGTTTCATGACATAAGAAGTGTCGGTTCATACCTGTCATCTTTCAATCCAGTATATTTCATACTGCCTCTTTCAAAGATCGATATGAACTCATTTATGTCTTCCATCTCGTTTAGTTATTTTGGAAGCTTTTCATTTTATTTATTTGACTGAAATATTCATATAACATATATATCATAACAAACTCATGTTAATACATCATTTACTCACAGACACTAACTACTATTTAGATCAACAATACAGAATATAAAATAATGAAAACTTGAAGAGCACTGTAATTATACCATGTAAAAATTACTAAATAACCATTTTTTTGGTTGCAGGTCACATAATAATTTCAATTTATAGTATTAATTAATCATATACTGTAACTGTACATATACTGTACTGTAACTGTACATACTGTACGTACTGTATAGTATTAATTAATCATATA
>KN885563.1:23140-33329 GCA_000934455.1 Apostichopus parvimensis | reverse complement strand
ATATATTTCGATATGCTATCAACGCATTTTTCTTTAATGATCACATATCGAAGTACATAAAATTCGAAATCGAGAGAATTACAATTACGTTTCATAATATATCTAAGTATTCCTTCAACTTTTTACTCGAAATCTCGATACAAATGCGATATTGTTATTTCAGAATCTAATATTTCGATCAAGCACTGTACTTTGTAACGTTTATGAGAAAAGTATGTCACAAAACTCACAATTTCTAACAAAATGCCACGAAATATTCTAACCATATTTAAGACATAAGGCAAACTTTCGGGATAAAAATCCCAACATTTTGAATAATATCGTCGGAATTTCGATATAAGCTTTCGTAATACCGGTAGACAATTCGTACGACTTAAACCAAAAAGTTTAGATTTCAGAAAAAGGCGAGGTTTGGAAAAAAGATTCGTCTCGAATCTTTCTGTTAAATTTCGGTAAAACATTGATTTCGAAAAGGTATTGTATTTTTCATTTTTTCATAAATCTTTCAATAATAGAACGTCGAAAGTTTGACTTATAGTGTATTGTCAGATGTCACATGTTAGGGGCGCCCTCTAAACAATTGAAACACTTCAAAGAATAGTCCAAAATAATACCTCGAATAAGTAGGCCCTTTTTACTATTTTTTGCTTGTTTTGCAATATTTTCATAGTACATTAAAAGATAGAAAAGCTTTCTGCTAGGCACCCTCAGCAGAGTAAATGAACATAAAAGAATCGCCACCAACAAATTGGTGTAGCGAACAACTTCATAGCTATTTGCAAATTGAGGTTTTTAGATTTATAAAATTCTACATGAATAATTACCCTAAACGAAGGATTTATTATACCCGGCTAAGCATCGACCAGGAAGGGAATAGTTTCAATTTTCATTCATTGTTTGCCTTTAACCTTTGTCAAATGTCAAGTGAATTAGCTTTGGACATTTTCCGGATATATTGATAACAACTCCCTGTTTGAAGTACAATAAATTAGTTACCCGATGGGGAAAGGACATGTTTTTACCTCTACTTACGGATAGCCTTACACTTTGTAATAATTTATGGTACAGCCAATTGATCATATTTTGTCTTATAATGATATTATATCTTTAATTCAATATGTTTTAGGTTAACCAAGAATAAATTAAAAGGCAGCATATATTTGCATTTTGCCGCAGACCAATTTCCTTCATTTACCCAAATTTATCCCCTTTTCTGTGGTTTAAAAATGTAACGATTGTAGTTTACAACCAAGATCTTGTATTAGCTGCATTTGGGAAGTATTTATTATAAAACGTCATCATACTTTTCTTATATTATTAAGATTAGAACCTTGAACAACTTTAAGTTTTGTAACTATAATCATAGAAAAACGATATTTAATTCCAAATATCGCTTTTTAGCCTTTCTTACGCAAACTAAATATTGTACCATACTCTATTTACTTATAGACTGAATATAAGGATTGCCGATTTGAGCAACAGGTATATTTTGCTTTGCTCATTTCTAATTATTTTGTTCTTCAAAGTGAGCAAATTGTTGTTGCTGTTTCTTGCGACATCTCGTACAAGACATCGCCACCAAATATGTTTCGAAACTTATATCTCTGCTCTAACCGACGTCAAAAGTTTTGATTGCGAGAAAACAAATTCCTCCTGTTTGTACGGTCTTTGATTTTTCTGATTACAATTTGGTTGGAGTCATGATTTACCATATTCTTAAAGTGCTACGCTTAAGTCACTTTGATACGTCATAAGGGTACTAATTCTTATTGGTCATTCCTTTTCCTCTGTTACCGTCGGTGTATACAGAAAGACTGCGCGTTCTCTTTAAGAACAGCGGAAATTTCTCAGCGTACTGGCATACTCCAATTATTCTATATTAATCCGCCCAAATGCCTCCCTTCTGGTAAATGCCTACTGGCTACAAGAGAATACATATTTCGATATGCTATCAACGCAAATTGTTTTAATGATCACAAATCGAATAAAATTCGAAATCGAGAGAATTACAATTACTGTCATAATATATCTAAGTATTCCTTCAACTTCTTACTCGAAATCTCTACACAAATGCGATATTGTGATTTCAGAAGCTAATATTTCGATCAAGCACTGTACTTTGTACGGTTCATGGGGAATTGTTTTCACAAAAAACACAATTTCTAACAAAATGCCACGAAATATAACAACCGCATTTAAGACAAAGGCAAACTTTCGAGGTGAAAATCCCAACATTTTGAAAAACTACGTCGGAATTTCGAAATAAGCATTGGTAATACCGGTAGACAATTCGTACGACTTAAACCAAAAAGTTGAGATTTCAGAAAAAGGCGAGTTTTGGAAAAACGATTCTTCTCGAATCTTTCTGTTAAATTTCGGTAAAACATTGATTTCGAAAAGGTATTGGATTTTTCAGATTTTCATAAATCGTTCAATAATAGAACGTCGAAAGTTTGACTTGTAGTGATTTGTCAGATGTCACATGTTAGGGGCGCCCCATTAACTATTGAAACACTTCACAGAATAGTCCAAAATAATACCTCGAATAAGTAGGCCCTTTTCATTAATTTTCGCCTGTTTTGCAATATTTTCATAGTTCCTTGAAATTTAGAAAAGCTTTCTGCTAGGCACCTCAGCAGTGCAAATGAACATAAACGAATCGCCACCAACAAATTGGTGTAGCGAACAACTCCATTGCTATTTGCAAATTGAGGTTTTTAGATTTATAAAATTCTACATGAACATAGGCGAAGGAGCCTGATTTGATTTTTTTTTTTTGGGGGGGGGGGCTATATAACGACTTGCCCGAAAAATGTACTAACCAAAATTTTTCGCGCGTTAAACTTGTTAATGTGCATATCATATAGGCATTCATCGGTTATTACATCACATGCCAATAACATACAATCATTTACCGTGTTTTTACCCTTTCAAATTGTTCAAAATTATTGGGGTAGTCGTTACAATAATAATGAGGATTATAATATCAGTTTAACCATTGAAAAACACATTGCAAATTATTTTTTTCAGTAGGTGCCCGGAAAATTCTCAGCATATTGCCCGAATTTTCAAAAAAAAATGGGGTTGGGGGCTGCAGCCCCCCCCCCCGCCTCCTACGCCTATGTACATGAATCATTACCCTAAAGGAAGGATTTATTATATCCGGCGAAGTATCAACCAGGAAGGAAATACGCTACATCCATTGTTTACCGTTAACCTTTGTCGAATGTCAAGTGAAGCTTTGGTCATTTTCCGAATATATTGAAGTACAATAAATTAGTTACCCGATGGGGAAAGGCATGTTTTTACCTCTATTTACGTCTAGCCTTACACTTTGTAATAATTTATGGTACAGCCAATTGATCATATTTTGATTATTGACAGAGTGCAATTGTTGTCATGATGTCTTGATGATGTAAAGGTGTAGGTTACTTGATCTACTGCTTAGAACACATGCCAAGAAAAGTATCATAAATAACTGATTTATTTTGCCCTCAGTGCTGACAAACAAATCCAAATTTTATGACCTTAGAAGTTTTCTTCTGCATAAAAGAGCGTTAGCAGTTCTCCTTTCTAATCATTCGCTCTGTCGTAGTCCATCGTTGCAGACATTGTTCACAATACTGAACTTCATCATTTCAAAACCTAATCATGTCGGTTATCCGGTGTTCTGTCTTGGTACTCATCTTTTGTACCGTAGCAATCCTCGGTGAGTCTTTTAAAATATGTTTTCTTCTCCATAGGCCTAAAGTAAGAGCACCGATAAACACATATAGAAATTACTTTGAATTTAAAATCAATTGTAAGCTATGTAAGTCTGTTGTCTATCTATCTATCTATCTATATATCCCGGTGGAGGCTGGAAGTGTTTTCACTGTTCTTGATTTCCAACTTATTACGATTTCAATTATATGTATTCATTTGCCTTTGTCATTTACCTCCATTTCATTAATATAAAGTCTGTTCAAAGTATCTCATTCGAGATACGGCTTAAGGAATCACAAATGATTTCGAGTTGGTTAGCATCATGTTTGATCTCTAGAGTAAGGCAAAATATGTCACCAAAGACAGAACTAGTATTGTCAGATACAGGTGACAAACGCCTACAGTGGAATTACGACCTTCCTTGCCGGTTTCGAACCTCTGGACATACAATCAACGTCCATAGCCTAGTGGTTAGGGTGTCCGCGTACAATGCGGGAGGCCCGGGTTCGAATCCCGGTGGAGGCTGGAAGTTTTTTTACTGTTCTTGATTTTCCAACTCATTACGATTTCAATATATATATACGTTTGTGTGTAGGTATGTGCGTACGTATGCATGTGTGATAACGGATGAAGGAGAAGTAAATAAATTAATTAATTAGTAAATATATAATTATATATAAAAGTAGATGAAACACTACACTCCCAGAACAGATGCTTTATCCTTTCAATCTGAATATCACAAAAACTACAGTTTGTAAAGTCGGTTTTTCCCATGGTATGAAGACGCTCTTTGGTCCCAATTATTCTATGTAAATGTTATTCAATAAGCGATTCTTCTTCTCAAAGAAAGATAATTTTCTTGTTTTCGGTGTAGATGTAGCTCACCCATACAATTTTCTTACTTTTATATATGACGCATTTCATTTTTTCAATGCCAACTTAATAAGTGTAGTTCCTATCGTAGATGATTTTTTTCTATAAATTTAAATTTACAATAAGTGTACAAGAGTATACACAACATCGATATTACAGTATTAATCAAAGTAAAGTTACTTCACGCAACTTAAACAATCTTTCGGGATATGCGAATTTCTTTTCCTTAATTCTGTTTGATTCTTTGTAATGTTTTTTATTGAAAATAACTTTTATTTTGTATGTAATCGTTGATATATTTTGAAGCAAACTCGTATTAAAGTGTGAAATTGATTGTTCATTTCAAGAAAAAAAAAACTAAAACTAAATAAATAAATAATACTAATAATAAAAATAAATAGTTAAATAAATAAATTACTCCTCAAAACACCAGAATTTTGTTTATTTCAGCGCTTCCTTTTGAAAATGAAGTCCTGGGGAACGACGCTACCTTTGATGAGAGAATGGCTGAGTTAACTCCAGAGGAGAGGTTTAACTGGAAGGCCCTTGCCTCACGTGTTGGTAAACATGTTGCTCACCATCTTGCAAGTAAGGCGAGACATTTGGCGGAGGAAAGGGATGCCGTACCAGAGGGATTTGACGAACTAACCCCAGAAGAGAAGAGCTGGTGGAGCTCCCTCCTTGGTAAATAAATCATTATGTGAAGACATCGACATGGACTTTTCGACAGCCAGGACATTTTGAAAGCGATCTTTAACGCATATACCTTTAGCATTGAGGTGTGGGCTTTGTGGTACAAGTATGTGTATTAGTTGGTAGAAGCGGTGGTGGGTTGTTTCGAGAAAGAAATTAAAATATAATCACAATCTCTTCCTATATAACTATTCAAGATAAGTATTTGTGTTCAAAATCGTTAGATATTTCAGTGCAATTCTGTTCGATGATCAAG
This sequence comes from Apostichopus parvimensis, assembly GCA_000934455.1. Classification (NCBI taxonomy): domain Eukaryota; kingdom Metazoa; phylum Echinodermata; class Holothuroidea; order Aspidochirotida; family Stichopodidae; genus Apostichopus; species Apostichopus parvimensis. Next base: position 27,802 of record KN885563.1, on the reverse strand, counting down.
AAGTCGAGTATCCGTATACTCAAAACAGAAGCTTTCCCTTGTTCCCTTGCCGTCCTTCTCGCCCTCCCCCTCCTCTCTACCATCTCCCCCCTTTCTTCTATCCTCTCCCAGATATCATTCATATCCCTAACCATTACCCGCCCTTGCTGGGGTTCCACACACGTCCCACATTTCCCGCGCGCTCTCCCTGCTGCCATTTCCCTTCCTGTTATGACTCCTCTCCGTTACCTTCCTTCTCCCCGAGTTGGACCCCTAACGCACCCCACTTTTCTTCTCGTTCTTCCTCCTCTCCCAAGTATCTCCTTCTTCTCATCTGTATTCCCCTTACCTCTCCTTGCTCTTCTCCCTTCTCGCGTTCTTTCCCTTCATAATTACTTCCAGTTCTCTTTCTCTCATTTGCGGTAGAATGCAATGAAGATGAGGACTTACAGAAACGAGAATTTAGCCACTGATATAAAAAAAGAGAGAAGTTCTTTTGGTTGACATTAACATTGGGAGGGGGGTCGTAAAAATATTCGAGAAGAAGATGGGAAATTGCCGAATTTGTGAGGATCAAAAAGGGGGAAATCTCGAACATAAGTTGCATCAAAGTTGCAAAATTGTGCACAATTTCTCAACAAGCATCCTTAATCATATAAATATCCTAAAAGGGGAGGTGGATACCTCCTCCCAGTTGACACCTTTCCCCAGGACACATCGTCCGCCACTGGAGAGTCGGGCAGATGATGAATGTGAAAATTGGGTTCATTAAGTTAACCAGAATGCAAAATGCATTGATGTTTCGATGACTTCAATGCACTAGACTTCTGCTTGTTAGTATAACCAGAACTAGCTGTTACAATAACACTATGGCATGATAAACACAGGTCAGTCTACTGTACGTGGCTATACACACCTCCATCAAAAACAATAGGGGTCTTGTACTCAATGCTATGAATCCACACACCAAGTATTAGAGGTATCTACGATTTCCATCGTTACATATCATGTAAAAGGTTTTTCAGAGTTTGACCTCTGGTGACCTATAGGAGATTTGACCTCACAAGCAATAGGATTGTTGTACTCAATATGGCAAATCCATATACTATGTATGAAAAGTATCCATGATTTCTACCATGAAAAATCATGTTTTGAAGGTTTTCAGGCCTCGACAAATATTTTTAAAAGTACTCACTATTTGGCGACCGTGACTAAAAATCTACTCGCCAAATTCCACTCGCCACTAGGCCTTCAAGTCTCCAATGTACAGATCTGCAACATCAATACTTTCTACGAACAAAGGTTAGGCAGATGCATGGTGCTACGTAATTAGAAAGTCATGTTTCTTTGCAGTACGAGATTTAAACTTTTTCCACCAAAAGTAAGTGTTGAACCAAGTAAAACATGACGCAGAATCATAATAAGCAGCTAGGCCTATACTGTAGTGTCTCAAACATTTAAAAATACAACATCTGTATAAATACCTACGAAGATAGCTTGGCTTCTGTTACATTAGGGCTCCTCTACATTACTAGGCATGTACTATACAGAAACTAGGTTAGCGGGAGTCCTAAGCACATACAGTACCTCACTGCTACTTTGAACCGCTGCTCAATTAGAGCGGCGACTTCGTACAATTTCCCAATTATTTATATGTCTTTCAGCTGCAGATTGATGCCCGAAAAATATCGCTATTACTCCATTACACTGCCTAAATCAAAGCGATCTTTTTACGCAATGAAAATCTGAGATTGTAAGAGCATCTCTCTTCCAAAATTCTTAGCAGTAACAACACTAAACTTGTCTCAAAACTCCTTAAATTGTTCTATACTTTGCGAATTAAAACTGATAGCCAGTAGGAAAATAGCCTTAAGAAATAATGAAGGAGATGTTTTGCTATCTTAAGTGTATTGGTACTCTGACTCGTACTCTTCACGTTGTTGTGTTAACGAACCCTATTCTACCCAACCGTTGCTGGTCTAGATAACATAAAATTCCTCACAGGCCTACCCAGGTTTGTTCAAGTTGTCCCATAATCATAAACGTGACGAAAGTCGAACGTTACTTTTAAGGCCTAGCTATGCTGAAACTGGTGGAAGAGACTACACAAATTGAGATCAACAGCCGATCCAGACAAAAGCTCGTGAACTCACTGCCAAACTAATACCGTTTTACAAAATTATTTCAAATTGGTCATAGTAAAAAATCTAACTAGACGAACTGGTAAACGCTGCCTGGTCAAAACTACATCCAATCTGAAATAAATACGACGGAAAACGACCAATAGAACCGCTGTACTGCAAAGTACACCTTTTTTGCACGCAAAGTGAGGCTTCCGAGCGGCACGTTGAAGCCAATGCAAATATGTTCGAGCTTTCAGTTTTAGATTCTACGGATGCCTAAAGCTCATCTCCAATTGCCAATAGCCTCCTTTTCGTATGAGGCGTAACGCACATTTTATCTGATAGGCTGGTCTGTGGGAGAGACGGTAGCTTATAAAACAAGGTTCCACAACTTGGCGTCTGGTGACCCCAAATGACTTTTGACCTCAATAAAATCTTGTACTGAACGTGTACCAACTACATACTAAGTATGAGATTCGTCCAACCTTCCCTTCTTGAGTTATCGTGTTTACAAGGTTTTCACAATTTGACCTCTAGTGTCTCCAAATGGACTTGGACCTCCACCAAGAAACTAGCAAACCTTATATAATTCTTGGTATACAGTACAATGTGGGGGTACTGATTTTTATTGTGGAGTATTGTGTTAACTTTCGAGTCCTTGTTCGTGACTATTTGAAGTTGCAACTCAAGTTAATTTCTTTGTCTGAGGTCAAATAGGTGCACATCTTACATACTTTTTTGTATACAGTACAGTGTGGGAGTACTAATTTTATTTTGGAGTACTGATTTAACTTTGGAGTCCTTGTTTGTGAATATTTGATTGATATTAAACAAGGATAGTATAGTACCAATGAACGTCTCCATAGGTATAAAGTTTGGGAACCTTTACATTTAAAAGTATGTTATTGCGTACAGGCACATGTGGTGCTAACTTTAATATAAATTGTTAAAGAACCAGTTGGAAAGGGGCTGGGAGAAGAGGTACAAGCCAGAATTTAAAACAACAAACCCTTTGTCACTAATGTATCCAGGACTTATTGGAAATAAATTATTTATAGATTGTAGTGAACTGGGCATTTGTATCCAATGCATTGCTTTGTACCAAAGGTACAGACCAATGCATTGGGCCTATACGCTTCCACTGATTCAGTCAACTCTTCAAAGTAAAATGTAAATTGTCAACACCATCTAAAATAAGGTCACAATTAAGCAATGCAGTTTTAAACTAAGGTCTATAGTTGGTAATAGTTCATTCCAGTCAAAATGTTGCTTTGTTCAATTCCAAAGAATACCATATTCTTCCCCTTATGACTTTTAGAATAATTGAAATATGTTAGAACTAGAAGTAATGAAATTTCATATCTAATAAACACAAGTAATGCATACTATATTTGAATGGAACTAGATTGTACCATATGTAACACATAAGAGTGTTTCACAACATTGACTAAAGTTACATGGCCTGGAATCTGAATGCCAAAAGATTCTCTGTTACAGATAATTAGAAGGGTTTATGGTATTTAAGTTAACTTAACACTTTATTTTAATGTAGTTGCAACCATAAATTTGAAGAAAGGGTATATAGGGTTCATGTTGTACATGTCTTGATGTGTGCAGACAAAAGGTTTACAATGCTTTCATTAATACTGTATGGAGCTCATTCTTGAACTTTTCCATCTAGAGCTTACAACAACCTGACAGTATATGCTTAGTATCCAACAACTATTATAACACAATACAATGGCATCTGGATGGGGAGGGAGAGGCAAAGTTATCAGAAACTTTTATTGGTCTTTCTTACATATATTTTACATTATTACATGTTACAATGTAGGAAACATTTGAGCATAGGTGACCTTTTCATTTGGTCATGTTTTGTCTCAAATTTTAAAATTTTAATGAGATGTCAAGCTAGCGTAACTTGGTATCTCGCCAAATATCAAAATTTTGTTGAGATGACGAGTTAGGTGTAAATGGCGAATTTTACGGAGATGTCAAGTTAGCGTAACTCGGTATCTCAACAATATTTTGTGAAGATGTTGTGTTAAACTAATATGGTAACTCTACATCTTCCACATCACCTTATCACTGCCGTAGATAAGTTGTCAATTAAATATTTTACAGAAAATTGTTCAATTGCTCAGTTGGCATGAAGTAAAGAATTTACATTTTGCAGAAGAATAGTGAATTGTGGAGTTAAAGCAACAGAGCAATCCAACATTTTTCTGATGTTTGATAAGATATTATCTTGTGATCTAAACAATTTACTGAAATGGTTTACTTATGGGGCAAAGTGGTTCTTATGTTAATGGCACCTTTAAGCTTCCGTAGGGGTTTTACTTCAGGTATACCAAATATTCACCTAGTTTGGGTTTAAGAGTCATAAGTAATCATATATGGTAAATTAGTAATTGAAGTATGATAATTAAAGCAGTTACATCATCAAAGTTATCAACACATGAGTTGTGTGTGGGGGGGGGGGGTCGGGAAAGGGGTTCGTTTAGACTTTACATCTTTGGGTGACAATCGCTTTGATGTCATCACTTTTTAATATTTTACA
>KN885562.1:83472-131287 GCA_000934455.1 Apostichopus parvimensis | reverse complement strand
AAATCAATCCAAAAACGAATAAAATATATTGCTTTCACTACAATGAAAACAATACAAATTGTCCTTAAGTATAATTATTTTCAGTAGCCAAGGGCTTTCTCATGCAAAACTTAATACTATCCACCTAAAAGGCAAGCAAGCTAGCTGTCAGAAGGGCACCTATTTAAGAGGCACAGTTGAATGCCCTTTCATTATTATTTTCACTTCTTTTTGCAAATATATATTTATAAGATCTTATTATATACAACTGTATCTCTCTTGGTTTAGTGTTTGAAACAGTTTTAAGAATTGGCAAAGAACCACATCATAAACTTCTGTTAAAAAAAAAATTGTGCGTATAATGATCAGTGGGACAAACAGTATTAAAAAAAAAATGGTTAAAACCTTGTTTGTTTAGTCTAGACCCTCTGCTGACCGGCTTATTATTATCTCGGCTAATTGGCCTTCCTGATTTCATGGTCAATTCATCAATAGCCAGAGATTAATCTACCCACTTGTGTCCTGAAAATCTTACTATATGACCTCTCATTCTGAAGTATTACAATAGAACTAAAAGGTGATGAAATCTTTTCAAGAGGTTAAACAAATATCTACAAAACCTAGAATGGGTTATTATTTTCTTGGAAAAGGCTGTAATGACCTAATCGACCTTTTAAAGTGTAGAGAAATATCAAGGTCAAAATAAGGATAAGGAAGTATTCCCCCCCCATCCTCCCCTCCCTCCCCCCTGATTCTAGACGTATGATGCAACTAGTCACATATTATCCTTTCATTACTGGACGTATTTCTACATTTACCTTATGTAAAGAGATGTTTTAGAATATATTTTAAGTACAGGAAGGCTCCTTTAAGTGCACATTTCTATCATCACCATGTCAGCTCCCCCTATTAATTAAGGCCAAAAAATTGACAATAACATTGTCTTCTAAATTCTAGTAACTCTGAGCAAAAATATTCCTGCTTTCCTTTGTTTTTAAGTACAGGAATTCAAAGTATGAAATTCAATACACATTTATCTCGAAAAACAATTTCTGATGCATTTTTAATAGGTCATTTGAGATCACAAAAATGTTATTAATCCCCTATTGATTTCAATATTGGTGTTGCTTCCCAGCAGCCTGTTAAATATATTTTGGAATGTGATACAGTGTACTTCACATATCTGTGACCAATATAATACAGAGAGGACTCTGACTAAGTTGTGCATCAAAATCTAATGACAGGAAAAATGTAAAATTGAGTAAATGTAAAATGCGAGGCAGTCCCAAAGCTGATAGAAAATATATCAGAAAAGTTTATTTTGGATCATAATACTGACAATATCACACCAATTTCATAACTTTTATGTCGAAATTCTTTTCTGCTCTTTTAAAAAAAACAAACTTACTTTTACTTTACCTTTCACGCTGTGACTTATATATAAAGTGAAGGATCCGTTTTAGCAAGTTATTTCTCAAATATTGAAAAAAATAAAAATAGGTGGGTAATATGTAATTTTCAAGGCAGTCTAAAGCTAATAACAAAATGTGTTAAAATTGCATATACAATTTATTTTGGAAAGTATACCTGAGATGATAATATCATTTTGATGATTGGCATTTTGACATTTTTTTCCAGTCCTTATATAAAAGAGAGAATGATGTATTTTTTTTTAATTTAATACTAACTGAGCTATTTCGGATATAAAATATAAACCAAGTTGATTAAATGTAAAATGCAAGAGGCAGTCCAAAGCTGATAAAAAAATACATTGATTACAATCTGATATTTTTAAATTAATACTTGAGTAATTGATTTATTGATTAAAAAAATATATATATATATTCTAATACACTCAGTGAATACATATTTCAATTTTGAAGATTTGTTTTGAAGGCACGATGGCCCTTTTTTTTTCTTTTAAATACCTCAAGGAGAAAGACATCAGTGGTCAATCAATCAAAGTTTGGACTGGCCTTTCATAAATGGTCCAAGATACTTGTGGAAGACATCTGGCACCTGTTGAACATAAATGAAATTGATTTGATATGACCGTAATATGTTGCATATTCATTGATGGCAGATGGTAATGAGGGGGAGGGGCAATCTTAAAATAATGTGCTGTGTGTGAAGTAAATTAATATTAATACAGAACAACTTTAACACTGCAACCTTAAGTGGATCTTTGCCTTTCAGTTCTAAAGTTAAACAATGATGCTGAGCTTGAATCCAAACCACACTAAAACAAACTCCAATAACTAGTACAATTTTAGCCACTTGGTAAAGAAATGCCCGTGCATAAGAGTTATATTAGCTAAAATTAAGTTCTCACTGGCACTTTGCATACATTAACACAAACACAACATGTGACTACACTGGCAGAAAAATGCCAACGTTTGTTTTATTTCTTCTTTCTACTGGCAAACAGCAAACCCCAGAGGCATTTAGCCGGTATATAGTCTGAATGTATGTATGAAGTATCTATTCCTCTTATACAGAATGGTACAATGGTGACTCAATGCCAGCAGTAATGTATCCAGATATTACTCGACTGGACTTTAAAGTGGGAGTGACCCATTGCAACTCTACAGTTTAGTCTTACAAGTGAACGGCAGTAACAATTTCTGCCCTGGCTCGACTCTTATATTCCAAAAACACAAGGATTCACTTTCTATGAAAACGATCCAATCTATTTTCGAGATGTCACAGGGAAACAGATCATGCAAAACCATTTATAAGTGTTTGGGAAATCCATTCTGTACGTCAAAATATGCTAACTCGGTAATTATCATTCCCGAGCAGCTGGTTTCATATTACATTATTCCTGTACTGCTAGTACTACCTTCGATATCTGATGTTTCTGTTGTATGTTATCCTTCTGTTTCCCCTACAAGACAAGACATTTAATCTCACATCCACTTCCTCGTTTAAAGGTTATAAACCAAAATAGCAACCTTAGACGGAAAGGTCAACATAGGCAAAGATAAACTGAAATCAGATACTGACAAAGATGGGCTTGAATCAAGGATTCTATTACAATTGACAAAGATAAAATGTACACTATGAGACAACTGATACTAACATGTACACAGATGTATAGTAGGGACATATATACCAGGTTAGGAAGTGGAGGACCCCAAGGTGCGTACCTAAGCTGTCCGTCTTTACTTACTTGAGATGAATGGGAATAGTGGGGAGAGGCAGAGGGAGGGGAAGGGGGTGGTGGGGTGGAGGTTGGCTGCAGGGAAAGATGGAAGCCAAGCTTACAATGGCAGCCATGCTAAGCTGTTAAGTTGTCAGGGCCATGGTGCTTTGCAAGAAATACAAGAACACTTACCACTTTTTGGTTTTTCTGTTCCAGTTTGGTCGATTCATAGAGTCGTTGATACACGTTCCCATCGTAGCAGCCCAGGACGGAATGCAGCGTAAAGTCAGAGTTATCGAAGCCATCCACAAGAGAAAGAGCATCGGGTCTATAGTAAGCCAACAAAAAAGTGACGAATAAATAATTTTGTTTATCGTTTCATTATTTCAAAATCACAAAATGACAATCCGATCCCGCCCGAGTGCACACAAGGTGTCAAAGTCTTTACACTAATTCACAGATCATGCAACACACAATGGGTACTCTCAATATTGCATGATTCGCACATGATGATGTGACAATAATTGAAGAGACTAATGGAAAAGGCCAACTTTCCTTTTGCAAGGAGAAGTTACTGTCTTCACATGCAACAAATTCACAGACAAACATCCTGAATAGATGCAGTTAGTTCATCTTGAGATGTAGCTCACCGCCGCAAGCTCCTTGGAAATAGCAACGAAAGTTAGCATCCCTGACACAAGTTCAACCATTGTTGCTATGAATCCTACTAGCATTAGAACACTACGACTGGGGAAGTTTGATAGCAGATCATACCCAACTAAGCCAGTCAAAGGTAAAGAATTCCATGACCTTTTTCACAGAACAAGAGATTTGGGCAAATTTTAGACAGGAAAACCAACTCGGGTAGAAAAAATTCGATAAAATCATTCCACTGTCAATGGCACTGTTCCAGGCATGGAAATCAGTTTTCATATTTCCATGATTTTTCCACAACCATGGGAACCCCGTAGTTATTTCATCATAATAATTTGTAGGTATTTAAAATATCATAAAAGTCACCTGAGTTCCTTCAGCAGAGAGAAGTATTCGTCATTCACCCATGACAGCTGTTCTCTGGAAGCAAACCCATCCTATCATGGAAAAAAAAACAAATATGTAAAACAAAAGAATTAAATAAGTAAGTAAATAAATAAATGAATAAATAAAAAATACACAAATCGGAATAAATAAACCGAAAGGAAATGAATTAATGAACTTGACAATTCGTTTGTAACAGTTTGTTAAGTATTGTATTACATTGTTGGAAACTATGGCAAAGTATTTGTCATTTACACTCTGATTGGCTAGTACATATCATGTGATCATGAATGTTACATTCCATACCAGTACAGTAATGTTGGAGACAAAACTTTCAGAAGTTGAAAGATTTGCAATTTTTGTTATATGGCCTGACAAAATATCAAAATAATTGTAACATCTCTACTCTTTCCAACCAATTTAGTTACCATTCCTGTTTCAATATTCATTCAGGGAAAGATTGGAAAATCACATGTTTTTGTAAGGAAAAAGAAACGATCCTTGTCTATATTTGACTGACTTGGAAGAGGTGATCCCTCACTCCAGTTCCTTTCAAATACTTCTTCAATTCTTAAAGCAGAGCTTCTTCTTTACAAGATATTAAAAAAGCTATAACCATCACTACCGAGAAATTCATATCTCAGGACCTTATTATAATATTGCCCAATGATTTGTATCTATTTGATTAAGTCCATGTTGAGATCTATACATTTGCACTGTCCTGAAGTGTTAAGCACAGTTTCATGAAAGAAATGTTAAATCTCGTTATGACAAAACATAAAAGCTGTTTCAAACTTGTCGCTTACCTCTGAGAAATCCCCAGTGTTAGTTCTGATCATGTGTAGAGCAAAGAGCAAACCAAGTCTATGGAGGGCTTCTCTGTTCCCCTTTGATGCGTCATGCAAGGTCGATAACTTGTCGAAGAATACCTCCACACAATACAACTCAACATGTGCCTGTAAAATGTACATTATATTATATTATAGTTAAAATAGGGTCAAGGTTTTAACACTTATGCTCCAGAGATTTTGATGGTGAAAAGATTTCCTATGTTCTGCAATGTAATTAAGTGCCCTGTTACCAACAATGCTCATTGCTCCCTCAAGGTCCATCCCCACCTTCCATACCCACTGCACCCCCCTCCCCCTTCCCCATGCTCACCTGGGCACACTGAACCAGAAAGACTTGACTTTCATTCCAAGATCGTGCCTGACTGTGTCCTGCCTTCATGAGAGTACCAACTCTGTCTGCTGCCCTCATCACTAACCTGCACGCAATATATCGACGTAAATGAGTAAGAAATTAATTAGGATGTAGTGCACTTTACAGAAAATTTTGTGTCCCACAGATTTCCATGGAATGTTTTATTGTTTCATTTGAAGGTCTATGCCTAATTTCACTGATCATAGTGAAACTTCAGAGGATTAAAGTCTGTAGCAAATAATGCTTTCGATTACCATTATCTGTCCTTTAACTGTAGACTAGGGTACCCACAGATTGTGGCTATTTATTTTATGACCCTAGAATTAGCTCTGTCTCTAGCAAGGAGATCAAGGCTGGTTCCAATGTAAACGCTGCATTGTGTATGTATTGATACTAAACAACAATAAAACTGAATGTCTAGAAACAGCTGCTGAGTTCAGTTTGAAAGAAATTTCTATCCACAAAAAAAATTCTTTTCACATCTGACTACTACAATTAATTTGAACAAAACCCCGCAAGCTTGTCAATAATGTTATTTATTTGTACTGACCTTTGTGCCCTGTGTCTGAATGCGCCGATCACATTGTCAGGATTCCTCACTTGACCCCTGACCTTTGGCTGCCATTTAAGAGTTACAGGTTGAAGTAAGTACTGTGTAAATGCACCTTGTGAAAGGTTGGCTGCTTGAGGGTTTCCAAGAATTTTTACCAAGGATCTGTAATAAATACAATAGTTACATGTTTCAACTGCAAACTGCCTGCAAAATAACAGCAATGTCATTGCTACTTCTCCACCTGTCCTCCTTCAACAATTACAAATCTAAAAGGGCTCTAAAAGAAGTTTTGGGGGAAGCAATTTCCTTTTGAAATTTGGAAACTTCCTTAACTTTGCAAACTTCATCCATATACCCTCATTTCTGTGCACTCCCCTCCATAGCCCCTCCTTTCACTTGAAAGATATACTTATAAATCAAGGACTGTAAGAAAGTAATGACACAAAAACATAATTCAGGAGTTAAAGCTATTAAAGGAAAATTCTTTGACCTATTTACCTGGCGGTCTGAAGGAAGATGGGTGACTTTTCTCCTTCTACAGTGTTAATGACTGAACCTCTTTCATATAACCATGGCAACCCACTAGCAAGCATGTAACCATGGCCACCGCATGAAAACCGACAGGTATTGCAACCCTTGGACATGACATCACCCAGCAAGGCCTTCAGTCCACACGAGAGGGCATGAAGCTGCAAAATAGTTTGAACAAATAGAACAAAAACATAAAGCAAACACTTGGGGGACGGGGGGAAGGGGCAGGGGGGTTTGATTGCCTAATTAAGTTATATCATTGGGTTATCTGTCTCATAAATCATATGGCTCATTGTTGTAGGACGAGTTTGTTTGGTTCTGTTTATTTTCATTTCTACAGTGTCTAAAGTGTCTAAAGTTCACAAAAATAACAAAAATAATATGAACACCAATGAAGTAGGGGGAAGTAAAAACTAAAAAACCCAGGGGGGCTTGTCGAAAGTTTCAATCCCTAAAAACTGAAAAAAAAGTCAAATCAGAAATATATAGAAAAGACAATGAACAGATGAATTAAAGAGAAAGTAAACAAAGCAAAACAAAGCTTATTAAATAAGGTTTGTTTCAAGGACCAGGACTAGGCTGTGAAGGATAGTCAGGACTCAGACTGAGACCAATGCAAGTCCATTTATGCTCACTGCCTATAATAAATTCCCTGGAATTAAATATAATACAAAGTTGAATCGTTTTTTAATTTTTTAAAACACGCTTCAAACACTATTGTTGCTCGCAAAGTGATGAGGCTCTAAATAAAGTTTGATCTTGCAAAATTCTGTTCTTTTCACTAAGAAATTAATGGCATTATAAAGCCTCCTTCTTCTTCCTCTGTTAATCGTAAGGTAGAAAAATAGTTTTGGTATTTACTACTACAAACCTTTTGGAATATTTAGTGCTGAAGGTAGAGGCCATTAATCCTGACCTATAAAGTTATACAGATCATGTTGTGAAACTACGGCAGTACATATGTGTGGGAATAAATTGGAGAGCCAGAACTACCAGGGGAGTACTTTTGGAAACTTTTGACAATTTTTTCAGTAGAATTAAATTTGGGAACAATAATGATGACCTTTACAGCACAGTGTGAGAGTTCAAAGATCCCATGCTGAGTTCTCTGCCTTTAAAGCTGCAATAAAACAATACAATCCACTGGGGCAAACAATAGATTGGTTTAAAAGAACAATGGTTTACCCTTACATCATGCAACAAGAATGTCTACTGTTTATGACTTACTTCTGGTAGTTTGGAGAAGTCTCCTTGTTGAATGGCTGACTCTGAGCTTTTGTACAGCTGCATCAGTGACTGAGTCACAAAGGAGAAACAGTAGGATGTAGCTAGCAGAGGGAATAGCTTGTCCTGCTGAGACTGGTAGTCTAAAATTTGGACTTCCCCTTGGCTGTAGATTAAAAGGATAGATTTTACAGTAATGAACAAAATATATGAACTTTTATTTAATCATATGTGCCACCAACAGAAATGGGGGGTGAGGGGAACACAAAAATTATTCAAATAATGAAAGCATTTTTAGATACAACTTGTCTATATATATAACAAGACTTGGGACTGATATTAAGGTTAATATAGAGTAGAGGGGTATAAGTGAGTGCATTTATTGTAAATAAACTGGTCGTCCCTCATATAACCTCCCAGACAGTTTTGGTCCTGTGATAAAGACATTTAGCTCTCTCAGAACACTGGGTGACCAGTTAAACATCAACCCACTCATAAGTGAAGTAAAAGAAGGCATTTCAGAGACTGACTGAAATGGAAGAAAAACACATGAAATGGCTTTTCTTTGGGGAATGTCTATGGAGGGCCTACTTGTGATAGGATATTTCAACAGAACAGATGGCCATTACAAAAGTACACATTTCTAATCGGTATTTACCTATGTAATGTAATGTAATACTTCAATTCTTGTCACAGGTGTAAAAGTATATCCTACATCCTGCAAATGGCACATTGGGTACAAAATGTCACAGAGAACTACAAGATTAATTTTCATGCCCACTCCTGCTTCAAATCTTTTCCTCATACAATCCAATTTTTTTTAAGAAAACTGCAAACCACCAATTTCCATGCACAATATGACCGACTCAAAATATCCTCCCATACGACGTAATAATCTCTACACTGTATTACATTTCCGTTGCACTTAATAAAATAACAAAATGATTTTCATATTTTTTTTTTCATTTAAAGCTATAACCTATTTGTTGTATCTTCTGAACAACATACCTAGCATCTATGGTACCTTGTCTTCTGGCCACGCTGTAACGTATCGCTATGGTAACAGCCTTGTTGAGCAAGTTTGCAGAATCGGCTACTAGGTTACACCTCATCTCTATCATGGTTCCATAGGTGACCTTTGGGTTACCATGACTGACAAGTTGACCCCTAGATGTGATCTTCAAAACAGAACGCCAAATAAATCATTTTCATAACGATCCTCTTTTCTCAAAAATCTCAACAAACTTTCCCCAATGCTGAAGAAGCTCCCTAGACCTAGTCAAACTTATTTTGTAAATATTCTAGACTGGAATTGTCAAAGCCATTTGTAATGAGATTTTGATTGCCAGCTAATTGCGCCATTTTCTTGAACATGAGGATTTAATGCTCCAAATGATTTCATCTATTGCGAAACAAAGGTTACTTGAGCGAAGAATGTGTACATAATGGTTAAATGGCGTTTAGTGACAAAACAAATGTAGCTGCAAACCTAAGATGCTAGCTGAGTGGTCCGGGGCAACCAGAAGAGTGAGGTGACAACACACTATTTAGCAAATGTTACAAAAAGTAGTAGTAAATATCACAACATGGTAACAGAAAATCATGACACCTAACAGAACACAAAGCAAATATAAGATGTCAGTCGATTGTTTCTTAGGTAAGAAGAAGAAGACGAAGGCTTTTATAGAGAGCATGTTGGAGAATGGAAGTGCATGAGTTGAAGGGGGGACAGGTAAGTGAGGAGAGTACTCAATTGGCTCACAACCTACATACTGTGATGATTTAAGAATGACTGACTGTAACCCACCCCCACCCAGACCCCCACCCCTCTGTCCCGCCCCCCTCATATTGTACTCACCTCCAGGTACTTTGATAACATTTGGTCCCGTGGTATTCTGACATGATCAAGTCTTAGGTAGCCATTGGTTGCTCCATTAAACCCCCACTTTGGCCCAATGTCACCTGGATGGCAACCTATTGAAAAAAATGAAAGTTACACATTATAAAACTGCTTACTTTGAATCACAGGACTGAGATAAAGATGGGAGCCAATTCTTTTGTACGATGAACTATAGAAGTAAAGCATAAAATAAGAAAGCTTAAGTTAAGAAAGGGTAAAGAGGACTGTGTTTCTCATGTTAACCAGAATGCTTGGAAATTATTGTTTTGTGACAAACCAGGAAAAGAAGAAGAAACAAAGGAAAAAAAAAAAATCTGTTTTGATAACTTCACAAAGCATACAGAAGAAAGAAGCAGTGTAGATTAATGAAGAGTTTTCATTTTACCTGGCAATGGCTTGTGGGTTTCTCTGTCTCGTATCTGGACTAAGAAGGCCTGGGGTCCGATTCTCTGTCCGTTCACTATCAACTGCGCAAGTACCACAGCATGGTTCACTACGACCCCCACTGTATGAGAAATAACAATGGTTTGCCATTTACTTTAAGCTGATTTAATAATGGGTAATGTCTTCTGCTATGTTTTATTAGGTAAAATGTGTCAATATCTACATATTATCTGTGACTAATGAGTCACTATGTGTCCTTTTATTGTGCCCTATTGTATAAAAAAAGTAGCGATAATTTCAGACACGATGCTGATGGAAGGATGAACCGTTTAATATAACCATCAAGCAGACTTTGATATTATTTTGATTTTATTACCAAGTGTAACTGGAACATTCAATTTGATGTCCAACAAGGGGCAAGTCGATTGGCCAACACTTTTGGTTGCAGATGCAAATAGTCTTACATATGATAAACAGACTTCTAGGATGAGACTACGAGTACAACATTCACAGGGTGTGTACTGAGTATGAATGACTACAGGTAACTATGCTGGGATATGAGTACTAGTACATGTAGAATTGCTACAAGTCTGATGTTATAGAGCTCTGTGTGGTCAAAATGAGCATTATTAACATACAACATGTGACAGAGTTCTAGTATGAGACTATGAGTACAACATTCACGAGGGTGAGTACTGAGTATGACTACAGGTTACTATGCTAGAATATGAGTACCAGTACATGTAGACTTGCTACAAGTCTGATGTTATATAGCTCTGTGTGGTCAAAGTTAGCACTATTAACATACAATATATGAGAGGGTATTAACATACAGGAGTGAGAATGTACTATAAAGAACAGTGACAGATTCTCCTCTAAGCATGGAATCTCCCAGCAGACTCAAAACAGTATATACTAATAAGACTTGAAGCAAGTCCAGTAGTTTCACACCAAGTTGCAAAGTCATGTGTAAATCTCTTATTTGCAATTTTGTATTGGATAATTTAGCAAGTCCTAACGGATGTTTCTGTCACAAACATATCTATGATGTTTCCAAGAAAATATTAATACTTTCATTTATGTTACTAGGCCTAGCCTACTGTGCATATAAAAATTGTTACAACCATTATGCACCATCTTTCTTGATATTCAGCAGTCACAAATTAAGTAGCTATTAATGTAGAGTGTGTCCTGCTTTTAGCCTGTAGTACTCACATGATCCAGGCCACCACTTCATGGAAGAAATTGTTGGTGAATTCAAAACAAATTCTTGAGTTTGTTGGTCAAAGGTAGCTGTTGTTTCTAGGCCATTCAAGTATGTACCTTCAATATAAGTAAGAGTTGATTGTAAACCACTAATAAATGTAAAATTAATTCACAAAAATGATAGTTTTCCATACAGCAAGTATGAACAAGTATGAGTCCAAAAGTGGACCGTGAGACTTTACAGCATTGTTTCAAAATGTAGCAGTTCGGAGAACAAATGTTTAACAAAAGTAAAAGAAGAATTGGTTTCATAATTCGAATGATAAATTGATACACATGGTAAAGAAACACAAGAATAGGTTGTACAATTCAAATAATATTGATACACATGGTAAAGAAAAACAATAGGTTTTACAATTCAAATGATATTGATACACATGTTAAAGAAACACAAGAATAGGTTTTACAATTCGAATAATATTGATACACATGGTAAAGAAAAACAATAGGTTTTACAATTCAAATGATATTGATACACATGTTAAAGAAAAACAAGAATAGGTTTTACCATTCGAATGATATTGATACACTAGTCAAGGTTCATTTTGTCTCTCCCTCTCTCTCCACCTCTCTCTCTCTCACAAGTTTGTCTTGGCTTGGCATCTCTAGCAATTTGAACCATATTTCTCTTGCTAATAGATATAGCCTAGATATTATCAGACACAACTTTTCCTACTATTTGTTACTTTCAAAAAGACTGGTGACAATTAAAGAAAAAGAAGGTAGAAATAATGAATGCTGAGGTTTTAAAACTCTCTGCAAGTTGTTTAGTAATGTACAGTATTTAGTCTGTTGCAGCTTATCCTTCAGTCCGTTAACACATATTAAATACAACAATACAAAAATCATAACAAATGGCATTTTAAGCCTATCATGCAGCTAGCAAAGCTAACAGTCAGTCTGAAGGTTTTACTACTTTGCTAGTACAACAAATAATTCCCTAAAATGTTTTGCTAAGATATTTGCTTTAAAAAAAAAGGGCTAGTACTATAAATAACAGAAGCTTCAGTAACACTTAGTATAGCAAAAAATTGTTAGGCAATAATTATTGTTCTATATTTTTTTTTTTCATTTTTTGCTGTGTGTGGCAGCTGAATGAAAAGGACACTGGATCAACTGTGACCACTTTTGGTCAATCTAGCAAATTTCAGAGATATTGAATACTTCATTTGTACAAGGAACAATATGAGTGATTTATTTACCGTGTCCCAATTCAGTCTGAGCATATGACCCCAGGATCTCGTAATTCTCTGCCAGAGGTAACCATTTTGACCGTTGTTGATCATTTGCAAGTCTCCTTATGGTCGGTACAAACATAGCATCGTGGATTCCAAAGGATAGATCATTGAGGTATACACTAGAAAATGAGACCAAATACAGACATGAAAATAAGGCCCGGAGCATAAAATATCTAAAAGTGTTTGCACCAAATCCCTACAGCTTCCTTTTATCTCTTGCCAAACCCATTTATAATGTACATCAGCAAAAATATTGCTGTGAACAGCCTTAAAAATGTAATGCCCGAGATTATGGAACCAGCTCTCTTCTGTAGATCTATACTTTAATATTCTTTTTACATGCCCTTTCTGGTGTGCCCTGTGAAAGCTTTAAAGCCGTAAAACCTTTCCAGGGAATAATCAAGATCTGATATTGCATAGAATAATTGTAAATTATCTGTGTAAAATTTGCTACACAAAGTCACAAATTGATACAAAGATCTGCATAGCAGTTTGTAGTACTGTACAGAGAAGCTTAGTAAATTTCAATATTCCATGACTTAAAAAAAAAAAAGAAGACATTTTAGGGTTAGGACTAGCCCTTGTATGAGTGGTTGATCTATTGTTACATTTTACAGTCTGAACTTTGTATTCTTGAACTTACATTGTAACACAATTGATACCTCATATTCGATAGCAGGTAGACTATATATCTCCTGATTTAATACTGAAACCAGTGCATATATCTGCTTCATCATGATAGCACTGATTATAAAGTACTTCAGACCTACCACCCGTACATAACATCATTGATAAAGATCAGGGCAGAGGTACAAAGGTGAAATCAATTTTGACACATCAGATAAGAGCTCACCCCTGGGAAGATTTAAGCAACAGTACCTTCACAATAGTATCCCCTTGGTCAAACGTCTATAAATACAGCATTTTGCACCACTGAGATAGTTGATACACCTCCTGGGTATCCTTTCATACAAATCTTACTAATGAAGCCATCTTTACCATGATCGGGCACTCTTATCAATCCAATAACTATTGTACACAAGGGGGAGGGGGGCGCTAGGAGAGGAAAAACCCATGTCCTTTATGCCCACTGTACTCCTTTAATCTTCAAGCTCACCTGTATATAAGATTGCCTTCTTCAACTCTGAGGTTATTCTGCTGTTTGATTTTAACCCACTCACAATGCCTTCTGATGGCCGCTTCAAATATTTGTGTATGATCCTGATGGTAGCGATCCCAGTCGTTAAAATGTGGGTTGTCCTTAATGAGGGATTCTGTTGGATTCAGATTAAATGGAAGAGGGTATTATTACTGTAGCTATGCAGGGGTATTAATAGCAATGCTGTCGCTAAAATGTGGGTTGTCCTTAATGAGGGATTCAGATAAAATGAAGGAGGGGAATATAAGCTCATCTGGTAAGGCAAGAAACAAGATACTTTGCGATGAATCACAAGCTTAAAAAACTTTGGTAAATTCAGGGGCTTCAGGGCCTGTGTAATTTTATCATTTTGTGACCTACAGTAACCAAGACCTGTGCAAACTATAGAAACACTATTTTGAATCCCCTGAGACCAGCCTGTGTGAGCTCTCATGAAAGAGGTTGAATGTGAATTTTGTGAGGAAAGCTAAATCCCAGTTCTGACTGTGGAATGAAACACTCTACCCAATCCCGGGTAGCTAACTTTACGTTTATTATGGAGATAAATGCCAAGTGCTAATATTAGCCCCAAGTCTACCATTAAATATGAAAATATAAGTACTTTTTGTCCTCCTTGTACTTATATTTTGTCATCCACCAGTATTTTTCCCACAAACATGATTCTGCAAGATAAATAAACCAACCTTCAATTTCCCATTTATAACCAAAGAAATTGCCCTCAATTTTGTTAGGCAATTTTGCATATATCATATACCTCACACATTGTTACTAGCATTATTTACCAGGTCAACAAATGCAATATTTAAATATTTTTCATCCTCTTACCCACAAACTTCCTCCTCTGGTGTAGATGCTCTCCTCCTCCCACGATGATAGCTAACTCCTTTGCATTACAGGAAGATGCAGTTCTTTCCTTTACAAAATCAGGATTTATCGAAGATGACACCTTGAAAGATGAACCTGCTAACTGATTTGCTGACATGTTGAATTGTGTCATGAGTTGTTCTCACAAAGTTATTTCTATTTATAAAAAAGAAAGCAAATTATCAAAACAAGTTTATATATGCAATAGGCGTCTGGCTGATATGATAATCTCTGTCATTGCAGGAATGCAGAGGTGTTCCTGTATGAAACATATGCAACCCGGAATTATTTTCTTAATTGTAAGAGCATTTGAGTGATGTTTTTACAGATCAGCATTCCTTATTTTACTTTCTTAATGTTAATCTAGGTGGCAGCGATTAAGTACATACGCTTGAATTTTAATGAACAAAAAACGAAAAGTAGTTCCCAAAAACACATAGCCTTGACAGATAATTGCATAGCTAAGTGATTTTTTGTCACATGACCACAATAGATTCATCTTACAGTAGTGTGCAGTGTACATGATGCAGGCGATCGTTGCCTGTTACAGTACAGTACACTATTTCTGCATACGTATAGTCACAGCAGCCATAACAACTCCCTGGTCACTTACAGAAGCATATACACAAACGCAACAAAGATGGTTACTTGTCCAAGGCTTTCTTACAGCTAGATAAGGACTTCATAACAAAAAGTGCATATATGCACTTTTTGATGAATGCTATAGCATTCATGCTGTAGGGGGGAAAGCAGCCTGTCAGGAGACTATACAATTGTAAGGCACAACATGTATATCTGTAACTTGTAAAACAAGTGTATAAAATACTTCACACACTAAGCCTAGGCCTATATCATGTATGAAAGGGGGACAAATACTGAGATAAGGTCTAGGCTAAAAGTAAGAAGTAACTAAGTTCGAAAATGTTTCTGCACGAAGTTTATGCAATTATCCGGCTTAAGATTTGGAACTGACTAACCGAAAATTATTAAGAAATTGTTCTTTTCACTATCCTGCGCCTTCAGCACCCTTGCGGGTGGATATGCGCGCGTTATAAATTACCATTATAATTATCATCCCTAAAGTAAAACTAAAGTTAGACCTAGTAAGGTACAGTAGGCTGGTGGTCGTCCTATTGTTACCAGTAGTAATACTATTAGTACTAGCGTAGCTGGATTTGTGTCTAAAAGTTAGGTAATATGAAGGTACATGTAAACTGTTAAATTACTCACTGATGCTGTGATAGTTTATAGGCACTCTCAACGAAATTAGATTTAACAGGAACCTGGTCGTCATGCAGTACAGGTCGGTAGTTGAAATGTCTTGTAGCCGTATTCAAGGACATACAAATCGCATCGGATCACCAGGTACTATCAGATCGTCGCTGGTGCATGTTATCAAGACAATAGTGCGCTGACCTTCGGAGTGATACGGAAGCGTAGAAAGGACATGCAAATTGACAACTTGCACACATTGCAAAACGTCAAAAATCTTAAAATGAAAACATGAAAAATAGTGATCTGAAGAGGTACTCTATCTGTGAAAAACGAAAAATGGCCGTTTTTTACACTATCTACCATCTTAAAACAATGTCAAAAAAAAAAAATCGAAAATGCTGTTTGCATACTTTCGCCTTGTACTTCTCTTCAAAATAATAACTTATGTTTATATTCTGGGGGCATGGTAGAGTTGTACATTTAAACTTACTCAATTTCCTACTTTTCACCATTTTTCCAAGTCGCATTTTTTATTTTGCCAAGAGCGTGTGCAAAACGGTAAGTTTCAGATTTTGACGTCTTGTAATGTGTGTAACTAGTCATAAAGCAGGACACTAAAATAGAGGGCGAACTCATAATACGGCTAACAGAGCCGTATATCTCTATATACGGCTCTGACCTCTTACAGAGCCGTCATACGCCTCTGACCGTTAACACAAATGCAACACACTGTGCGCAGGCTGTATGACCTAAGCTAGCTTAAACTAAACGTTGGGTGGTTACTTATCACGTTTTCCCCTACAAAAGCCAAAATATGTAAGATATCCACAACATTCGTACACTAACAAAAATGATATTGATCTTACCTTTATATCAGCAAATCCGTGCGAAGGGTCCTCAAGAATTTAATCCCGGTATGGAAATGTTTAAATTTCCTTGATCCACAGAACCGCACATTAAATTATGTAGCATAACATATTTCCGGATAACTCACTTTTTCAAGAAAATTATTCACATAGATATTTTCATGGAATAATTGGTATACTTTGCAGTCAAGTTTTCCATTTTCTTAAATAATTTAATCCATATGAAAATAGCGACTTTGCCTTGCTCCATTAAACAAACAATAACACCGCGGCTAGTTTAAGTTCACATTCGCGAAATGATATTCCATATGTAATAATTAGGCGTGTACTTTTTGGCGTGTACTTTTCAAGACTAAGATATTTCATTTTCTGGAATTTTTTTTTATCTGTATGAAAAAACTTTCATTCAGATTGTGATCCATAAAATAAGTACATGGATTATGTCCATTCCAATTCCATGACAAAATTGGTCGTGTACTTTTCACGGTCAAGATCTTTCATTTTTCTCAAGAGTTTACTCCGTATGAATATGGTGACTGCTTTCCTTTATCCATAGCAAAAATAATAACAAAGTTGTGAACTTCAGGGGCGTAGCCAGCGTTTTGGTTTGGGGAAGGAAGGGGGAAGGCGGGCCAAATTTTCGTACCCATTTTACGGTCACACTTACAGTCACCGTCGAGCACGAAAAAAGACGCCCTTTTTAGACATTAATTAACACCATATATGACTGAAGAAACAGTATTTGGCTTTTATTTTTGGGGGAAGAAAACGTAATTATCTACTCTTATGGTCACTCCACTTTCAATAGTTTTTCAATCGCCCAAGAAAATTCTGGATGATGGTAGGGGGGGGGGGACACTTCCCCTTGGACAGGGTTAGGGTAGGTTGAATGTCAGGAAAGATTTCTTCTCGAAAAAAGTGTAAGATGAGTGGAATAGTTTGCCTGATTCAGTTGGTGTGCATGTCTAGCCTCAACTTTTAAATGACTATAAGAAATTCCTAATAAGAATGAACTTGACATGTATTTCCTGCAGTGTGGGAGAAAGAATAGTCTTTGTCAGCTGATGTCTCTTTGATGCTTGGTTTTCCATGAGAAACCTCTTCGTGTACAAACGTCCATGGTGAAACAGTGCAATTCACAAGAAAAGGTTTGCTGATCATGTCTGTTAGTTGATGTCCATGATCGTCATCATTTTATGCTAGGTCATGTTCTTGAAAATGCTATTCCAGATCGGAGAACACTGAGTCGACCATATCACTTCATTGGATGTTTTCAACAGTGTCAAATTTCGGGACGTCAATGTCCTAGCTCCTTTATTGAAAAAAAAAATAAAAAAATTATTTGACATGAACAAGGAATTAACAAGTTCTGGAATCGACATTGTTGTAATAATCAATGTGCAATGCTTGTGGAAATGCATGCACAGTTGGGTTATAAATGTCAATAGAAATCAATAAGAAGTGATTAACCCTTTTACCACATGCATGCAGAGATTAATTTGAAAATGGCATTTCCAAAGATTACCAACCCCCCCCCCCCTTCACTGTCCCACTTCCACAATCTGAAAATTGCATAATTAGTGAGAAATATTCGTAACATGTGTAACAGGTGGAAATTCAAAGAGTATACTAAGACACCATCTGTGGTACTGATTATTCTTCATTGTGGATCTTGACTAGTTTCTTAGGGAACACACTAGTCAAGATCCACAATAGTTATAAGCCAATCCTGCAGTTCTCAGAGTAGACTTTCATGTAGATTTCCACCCCTAACTCTAATGTATGTTCAGGAAGACTGGATTATCTAAATTAAGATAAAGGTTTAGGATTTGTATATTATGACACGCATATCTACAGTAGCAAGAATGACGTATGTCACCATAACGCTCTTGGCTGTACTGTTAACTAAAGGTTGAATTTCCCCAAAATTCAGCAACATATTCAACTCAGCAAAATAGAGGGCAGTATTTACAATTACACCTCAGAGCCGTATATACGGCTCTGTTACACCATAAACGTGGCTGTTACACATGAGAGAGCAAAAAACAGAAACAGAAGTTTAATCATCAGGTTGAATTCCGTTTTGGTATGACAATGAAAAAACGACACCGTTTTGGGTTTGTAAATTTCTGAGGGTCAGAATATCATTTCTCCATATCCATCAAAGTTTGATCCTTTACTGCTTGGAGTAGATTACTCATTTTAACATCTCATCTAGTCACTTTCTGGTGGACCACTTTTAATTTGTTCTGTGCTTATTGGAGTTGCTGGTTTGTCTTCATTCAGCTTCTCTTCCACCAAGGTAGGTGATGCACAATAATCATGCTCTTCCACAACGTAATAGGACTTTGAGGTAGACTGAAGGTCTGAGGAATGTTTTTTTAGCTGGGGGAATCTGAATTTTGGTGGGAGTCTTTTCTTTGTTTGTTATGCTTATGTTGTGGATGACAGAGAAAAACTGATGGTACAGCAGGGTGAAGAAGTTAGTGGTAAACAACAACAACAACAACGTCATCTGTTGGATGTTGAAACAGGTACAATGCCGTAAACAAATATTAATTTATTAATGCCCAAGAGAATAGGATTCCTTCTTATATCAATCACATGCAAACATAGCTGTAGATCCTTGGGGTGGGGGGAGGGGGTGTTTATGATGTACCCCCCAACATTTGACAAGGGGTATGCCCAATGTAATCATTGCCTACACGATTGCCAAAAACATAATTCTCACTAACCTAACATATTGAAATTTTCGAACATTAAAAGGGCACTTCATTGTTCCAAAATTTCTCAAAGGGGTGCCCCCTTCCCTTAAGACCCATATCGTCCCTAGATCAATTACCAAACATATGTCACAAATTCAAAATCATCCCCCATGTGGCACTCCCCTAAATAACTTTGTCCCCTCCCCCGAAAACGTAACCTAAAGTAAAACGGACCTGGGTTAATTACTTCGCCGACAGGACTTGGGGAAGAGGTCTACAGATCCATATCCCTGATATTGCATTACCCTTAACTGAGACACATGTGAAAGTGCATGAACATGAATTTAGTTGGCCTGGTATTTTTATCTTGGCAAGAATTTCATGAAAGCCACTGACTATTTTAAGAATCAAAAGCACACAAACTCACAGAAAAAGCTGGTAAGAGCAATGGAGAGAAAATGCAAGCATTGACCAGGGAGAATATGGAAAGAAGCTACCAACTGAAGAGAAATCTTGCAATGTCACAAAATCAAAGTGGCTTGAAAACTATAATTAAAGTAGTACCACCCACATAGTCCTCCTTCAGAAAATGCTCACTGCAGATCATGTGATGAGCACTTGCTTCAAAGGATTCCTGGCTATTAGTTGCTAGTCACTTATGCAGAAGTGCTGCATTCTGAAGAGGTAGCCTTGTGAATATATATGGGTATGTTTTAATTTGATTTCAATACTTCCCTCATATTATTTTGCAATTGATTATATTTATAAGAAGCAAGTGAAAGTAAGCAACCTTTTACTGATGAAAAATAATGATTTGCTGTTTGGGGTTATAGCTATAGGCCTAGGATATGTTTGGTTTGCTATTTTGTTAACTGGCGGTGATTATAAATTTATAATGCCTAGGCCTAATAAATTTTGTTTGATCCATTATGGAAGCTACACTGTATTCTATGCTTTGCAACTTCGTGTCATTTATTTTTAACCTGGATTGACTATGATAAAGATTTTATAAATTTACTACACCTAGCCTAGGCTGCAGTAGATATTCTTGGAACTGAAAATTCAGAATTTGACACTTCATCCAAATTGCAGATTTTGTTTATAGTTCTCATTTGAACTGAGTTTGCGAATAAACGTCTCATGGAGGGAAAAGTTATGGAAAGGCACTTTTAGACTTTGAATTGGACCTATGACAGCAATAGGCATGCACAGTTTTATTCAGGCTTGGCGATGTATAACAGCTAGGCCTGGGCGATCGCGAATGCTAGCACTGAAGTTAGGATAGGCTTGGCCTAGGCCATATCCCTTGGCCCAAACTCATTGAAAAAAGTTTTAGTTTTCAACTTTAACGAGATTTCACATATGACATTATCCTAAGACCCTTACTTACGAAATAACTTTCTTTCTTCGGGTTGGTGCAACCGAAGGCAACGCAGGATTCCGGCATGTTTCTGGGAACGATTTTTAATTTACGACAGTTTGATAAGTTGGTAATAACATTACTGTGTTGATTGAACGTAAACAGTGAGCAGACGACGTTCACATCTTGCGCAATCTGCCCGATTTGGCAAAGGCGCCAGGATCTCCATGCCGACACATTTGATTTGGGCAGTCCGCCCTCTAATTCTTATATTCTGCTGTATTGTGTAAGTCGATAATGTGTATGACTTTTCAACGCTTCCGTAGGATGAGCAAGTTGCTGTAAGCTGCTACGGAGGAATAATAAAGCCATACTGAAGGAAGGACAGAGGAGGTCATCCTGTCAGAAAAAATAGAACACATATAACATTATACTTGCAAATGCCATCAAATTTCTCAGGATTTAGTCGTTCGACTTTTCAATGAATCATATATGAAAACTATGAGGAATCCAGTACACAGTGGTAATGGAACTAGCCATACGTAGACAAATAACTTTTTTTTGAAAATGTAAAGGTTACCGTAGTTTAAAAGCCAAGTCTCCCGTCAACAATATTCAACGCGTAACGCGGGAAAAAGAAAAATGAACAGTACAGTACGCTCGAGAACCTAACTTTAGGTAAGCTCGCACAGAGCCAAGACCGCAGCAGTTTTCTCATCACCTAACGAAAACCAAGATCTGTCAAACAATATTGTACCGACAAATAGAATAAAATCAAGGTTAGGCATAACGTAATGCTGCCTACTATGCTCTATCATTTGTAATAATCTAGGCTAGGCGTAACCTACATTTGTGCTATATTCATAACCTCAGTTCCCTATGCTTAACGTTAGGCCTAGTCGTATTACTTAGGCCTAGGCTAGCTCAGTCTAAGTTCGTTAGGCTATGTCTAACAGTACTACTACTACTGTACTAGGTTAATTAATAATATGAGTACACTACAACTGAAAGGGATGGATAGACAAGGCACAATAGAAGAGATGTTGACAGATTGGTAGTGAATGTAGAACTGAACTGTATTTCCTCCAACACAGCAGTGCAGTATACCAGTTGCAAGGCATACCATACAAACATTAACATAACAATAACATGACAAGATGGCATGCATAGCATGCAGTTTAAGTCTTACACTAGTACATACAGTACTCTACAGTAGGTCTCACGTTTGAGCCATAGACATGAATAGGCATGATTAAATCTTAAGCCCACTGTCAGAAGAAAACATTAAACAGGGCTTAACGAAACTAGAAAGGATGAGTCCAGCCAGAGGATGGGGTGAACATTCCAACCCCGTACAACCTGGCATGTAGACCTAATTAGGCCTATACACATAATTCATAGTCTGAATTTGCCTGAGAAATCACCATTTTAATACAATTATAGAATACCCCGCCAACACGTAAGACCACGTGCAGCGGGCTACATCGACACACATACACACAATGCCCACACAGTAAAAAGGTATTCTTGTATCTGTAATAAAGGCGTCTTCTAGACGGAGCCAGTGTATGTGAAGGAGCCGGTGTAGCGGCTTCAGGCGAATGCCTTTTCACTATTCCTTTTTGCAAAACATTTGTAAGATTAAACTCGCTTAGTAAACGATTGGGGTCAATGGCGGGTCGTCATAATAATGCATAGATATTTGACAAAGTATCTGATGGAGCCAGTGTAGCTGCTCCTGGTAAAACCTTTTGGAAATCTTGACGTAGCCACTGGATTTGAGGGGTTATTTGCGCATGGCTGGGTATTCTATATACTGCCCCCACTTTTTTGTCTAGTTTCTTCCGTTTTTCTTGGGAGGACCCCAGACACCATACGTTCAATTTAGCTACAAGTTACCACCTCTGGGTCACACCACCTCCTTTTTATAATTCATGATTTCAGTTTTTTTTTTCATCTGCTAGCTAGTGGCAACTCTATGATGGTAAATGAAAGAAAGAGCGAAACTAAATTTGTTGAAACTGTCTCATCCACAGTTTGAGCATTTTAACACCATATAGGGTTTACCATGTCTGATGAAGAGTATGACTTCGACGAGTTAGATGCCTTGACTGCATTCCTAGATGAAGAAGATGAACGGAACCCATACGATCATGAAGATGACTCCGACAAAGGACACAAGGTTCCCATGGCAACACCCAAAATGGATTTAGATGAGAGCAAGGAGACTGAGGAGGAATGTAATGATGAAGACGAAGAAGATGACCCTTCAACAGATGAGTCGAAAAGCAAAGAAGAGTTGATCGGTTAGTTGATTTTGACCTGGAAAATATATCGTGTTTATTTGTGACATGGAACCATTTGTTCTTTGTAAAGCACAGTATGAACAATATCAAATTAGAGCCATTTTAATGATTTAATAGTTTGACAAATCACTAATACTATATGGATGATAAATACCCCCTCACAATGATTTTGCATTAGCTTGAAATTTCAGTCACGAAACTGTACTTAGTTACCCACTGTAGTCAATGTTATTTTGGTGAACACAACATCTAGGTAGTCTTTATTCCGTGAATTCAAAATTGATGTTTTGAATAATACTCGCTAGGTTTGATTAAATTGGCAACGAAACACAACCAGTTGCTGTAAATAAGAAATGTTACATACATAGGAAGCAGGGCCTGGAGAGGGTTGTCTTTGAAAGTGCAATGTCTTCTACTGGCTGCATGTGTTCACATTATAAGTCTCTATTGCACTTAGTTTCTTGCTAAAAGTGTTTGACTCGTGGTGTGACTCCCAGGGATGTGCTCAGGAATATTTGAGTGCCGGGCAGATTGTGCGGTAGTATGATCCACACCCTGTGAGAGGGATCTCATGGGTGGGGTACCCCCTCCCCACTGGACAAATTTTGCACATGAAGTATGCTTAGGTGGTGCTATATTTCCTATTCTGTGCCATGTAACCTCCCAGATTTTGGTTATGGTAAAATTTGTTAAATTATCATCAAAAAGGTGCCGGGCGGAAATGTTTAAAATACTGTTTGTGCTGGGCGGCATTCAGAACTGCTGGGCGCAGCCGCCTGGTGCCGCCCAGTGTGAGAACATCCCTGGACTCCTGGTGTTTGACTCATGCAGTCTTCATGTTGATCTATTGTTGAACTGAAGCTTTAGGCCTACAATACTGCCATTTATTAACAGATGTTGCTATAGAACCCTGGTTGAATGTATATCTCTGCACTGATTACTTTAATGTCATCAAACAAGCGTCCAACTCTCAATGTAATACTAGTGTCATTTAAAAACTGATCAGAATTTTTTTTTTACGAGAGGAAACCTCAAAAATTGTTAGCTGTGATAATTATTTAAAGTAAACAATGCTGTAAATTTTCTCTCTTTTTTCCCCGTTCCTTTTTCTCTGTAATTCTAGAGGAGCTTCGCATCATGAGAAAACAACTCAAGGAAAGTAAAAAAGAAAGCAAAAACTTAGGATCCCAGGAGCTTTTTTCTCAGGCGTTATCAGGATCCCTCGATAGTCCCACCCGTAAGAGGCTGGAGAAGAAACGAACAGGCCCTGCTAAGAATCCTTCTCAGAAGAAAAATAATCCACTGCCACCAGAGAGGAGAGGATCTGAACCACCGATAGGTAAACGAGAGTAACATGCAATTAAAATGTTTGGGATTGGTAGTTATTATTAGCGGTTGTATGTATGTATGTATTTTAGATCATCCTGCAAGCAGGAACTCGCAAAGAAGCCTCATTGGCTTATCAAAGCCGCAAGCTGACCGAAGTCAGTCTCTTACATTCATATTTAACGTCCATGATTATGAATTGTCAATAATGTCAACAACTCTGTAACTGGATGATATAGTCTAATCTTGGAGTGACTCGAACCGGGGTTGTGTTTTGGTATATGTGATTGCCTCTATGTAATTTCTTTGTAGACAACCCAAACCACTCAGTTTCGTTTAAAAATGAATAAGAATGTAAAGAATTGACCGCCAAAAATTAACCTGTTTTTGTTTATGGGTTTGAATAGAAGGAATAGGCTGAAAATTGAAGACACCTTTAATTGGGAGAAAATACTTTTGAGAAGGATTTACTTTGACATTACATTAGCAATAGTCATAAGCTGTTAGCTGATAATTTGATCAAAAAGAACAATTTATCAGTTACCTGAGTCAGGCCTTTTCAGACAAGGTGGTGGTAGCGAGAACTTTTGCAATAGTATACTTACAAAGCTTTTTAACCTGGCATCAACCTCCCCCCCCCCCCCGTCCATTTCCATCCCTAACTTAAAAAAAAGAATGATAAAGTCTGTTTCATGTTTCTCTCTTGCCCTAACAGAGAATGGTGTTCAGTTGAAACATAGTGTATCAAATGGTGACTGCCAGTTTAAAGCTAGGACAGAGAACGTTAAGAAGGAAGTTGGAGAGAAGGACATCGTATCAACTGCTCCAACTGGTAAAAATTGGCAGCTCTATTTTACTGAAAGATTTTTTCTTGTCATGCTCTAGATAGAGAGCTGTCCTGTCAGATTTGACAAGAAAGTGCAGATATATACTTCAAATTATATTAATACCATCTATTATATTTAAATCATTAATAATAATAATACATTTATAAACAGGCCTCGACATT
This sequence comes from Apostichopus parvimensis, assembly GCA_000934455.1. Classification (NCBI taxonomy): domain Eukaryota; kingdom Metazoa; phylum Echinodermata; class Holothuroidea; order Aspidochirotida; family Stichopodidae; genus Apostichopus; species Apostichopus parvimensis. The sequence continues at coordinate 106,016 of KN885562.1, read as the reverse complement.
TGGACTATCTTCTTGCTTAATGCCAGTGAATTGTGTTGTTTGTCAGTAGGTAAACAAAAAGGTACTGGCAATTTTATGCTAGTAGACATTAAGAACTTAAAACACATTTTTACATTGGTTAACAATCATCATTCAAAGAATCGGCATGAAGCTATACGAAAAGGTCTAGTTGCTATACAGGTGTAAAAGACGTATAGCAGTATTCTAGGTAGGAACTAAAAGTATTCAATGAGAGGAAAAATGCAGGTTCTTTGAAAACGTTACATCAACTTTGAATGCTAAATTTTATTCCCTGAGATCTAATAGGTCTTGTTGTGTTTTAGAGTGTTGTCCTGTTCTGACATGTGATCCCACTGGATGACACAGACATACGTACCAAAGTACCATTATAATCTCTAATTCTCATTAAGAACCAATGTTTGATGATATCCAACAATCCAAAGAGATATAAAGTGGCAAGATAGGAAGTGCTTAAACTTAACCTAATCAGGTGTTGACTGGAACCATTGGGTTACAAAGTTGTGGTAATTTTTATTCTGGACTCATAGACTGAAAACTGACTGAAGATTATGAAGATATTTTGAGAGTCGAGGGAACTTGTATTCCCTGATGGTCACTGGTCCAAGTCCCAATTTCTAGCCAATGATATCTTTTTACTTTACCGTTGATATCGTGAGCAGGATGGTAAGCCATGCAGTTATTTGATCCTCAGTGGGGGTCTTACAGAGGTAACTTATTATTTTGAGGCATTGCCTGTATTGCTGACATTTTATTACCTGAATTTTTTTTATTTTCACACTATTTTGCGTTCCCAGAGACGCAAGATGTTGGCAAGAATGATGTCAGTGGATCCTCAACTAAAAAGTCATTCAGTGAGATCTTTGGTTCCTTGGAGAGCTCGGAGAAAGACTCCGAATCGAACTCCAAAGATGACGTCGAAAGTGAGTTTTACTGTGTAGAAATCAAATGCATATAGCGGGCCTAAAATCTCACAATTTTTTGGCCACAATCTTGCTACTGACTAAAATCTCCATAGGCATTTCCCTGAATTATATATAACACACATCAGTTACTGTACAGGTTTCTTGAGAGCAGCCGAATACTATATAAGTGCAATACAATTAGTTTCCACCAACCTGTCCTCTATTTTGATTAATTCTGAGCAGGTTTGGTAACCTTTTTTGTTTGCACCAAAAAGGAAAAAAAAAGGGCTGCTTAAGTAGCAAACAGGTTAATATGAGTTTCATGTGCAGTTTTTTATGTTTTTTATGTTTTTTTATGTTTTTTATGTTTCATGTTTCATGTTTTTTATGTTTCATGTTTTTTATGTTTCATGTTTATGTTTCATGTTTTTCTGTTTGTTTCATGTTTCATGTTTCAGTTTTTTATGTTTCATGTGCAGTTTTATTCAAGAGAGTTTATCTCTGGACAGCATTTCTGAAGGAAGTTCACAAATTTAATTTTTCTACATTTAATTTTTTTTATTTCTCAGAGGGGCACAAGGATAAAGACATAGGTAGGATTGCAACAGAAAGTTCTAAGAATGACCCCGCCTCCAAAAAGTCCTTTCTGGAGATGTTTGGTTCGTTGGAGGGATCGGACGATGAAGCCGACCTGCCCCCCTCTGACGGAAAAGAGGAAAAAGAAAGTGAGTACCATCCATATCGAGTAGATAATATATACGTCGGACATACATACATGCATGATAATAATGATAATATTTGATTTTTATATAGTGCTTTATACCAGCGATAGGTCTCAAAGCGCTTTACAGAAGTTATATTACCCCTGGTCAATGATAACCTGTCCCAGAGACAATCCCTCCCGTCGGCTGTAGTTTTATACTGCGCCCAATGACAAGATACCTTGCAGGTACCCAATTAAACCCTGGGTGGGGAGAGGCAAGTGAGATAAAGCATCTTGCCCAAGGACACAACCTTATGAACTAGGCAGGAATCGAACCAGCAATCCTTGGATCACGAGTCCGATGCCTTAGCCAATTGGCTTTCACGCTGTGATGTGATGTTACATAACTTTATGTAAAAACGTTACGTGTACATGTTATTCGAGTAGACCAATCAGAAGTGTCCAACCAGTGATATATAAGCAGTACACGAGGCGTGTGCCTCCACTTCACTTTCCTACTTTGTGTATCTGTGCTCGTTATATTTATGTTATTAATTGTAAATATATATACGTTGAAGTCAGAGACTTGTTATGCTCTTCTTTGCTATGTCCACCCAAGTCAGTAACATTACACACGCTCTCATATCTCTCATACCGTCAGACTTCCTGGTAAGAGTACAACGTCTTGAGTACAAGTACAATACCTCTTGATATGAGTACAGGATATGATATGTGTACAGGATATGAGTACAGGCTCTAGCCATGAGTACAGGTATTTATAGTCTTGCACTAGTATCCATACAGGGGAATAACTTATCCAGTAATAGCAAATTGCTACACAAACTGCTCAAAATTTTTGCTTTATATTTCTTTTACATTTTTAACCTTTCATCTCAGAGAGGTCCAACTCATCGGCCAACGGCAAGAGACGGGAGGAGGAGGAAGAGAAGTCGTGTAGTTTCGCCGGAGGCAGTAACAGCTTTTATCAATCATCGAGGTCGAGAGTAGCCCACATGCCAAAGCACTCACCACCTAAAGGCAATCTCTCAGCACCAAAAGGTATTTACACATGTCCACGGTTTAGGTAGATAATTCAGTTTTCTCCAGTGTCATTTCCTCGAGGTCTTCATTTCATTGTGAAATTTAAACCATAACTGTCTTTTTATGCTAACCAGTTTGATTTAATTGAGACAACTTATTGTTTTTAGCTGTTTGGTTGAGAAGTACGACAGTTTACCTGTTTCGAGGTTGCTATGGATATATTTGCTTCAACTCTCAGCATGTACACAAATGTCAGAGGCAAACAATATGTCACTATGTTGCATTAAATGATGAGAGCTTTTAAACTTTCCATAATTATTGTAATTTTTTTCAAGGCATTCATGTTTTAAATATCACACTAACTTTATGGAACCTTTCAGTGAGGCTCAAATTAATGATGATGTCAGCTGCTTAGTACACATCTGATGTTAAATTTTAATGCATTGATATATAAATTCTAATAACTCAACATAAAAATATTTTCCTTTAACTTCATCAACAACGGGACAAATGTCGACATGTGTCCCTGATCGATTTTTAATGGAGTATAAACATTTTAAGGCCCCCCCCCTTTTTTGTAACGCAGTGTAAACACATCGAGGCCATTAAAAGGATAACTAAAGGTTGAGTTTTCTATTCAGTAATTGTGTTGATTCTGATTGGCTGAACAAATGTATGTGTGTTAGACTAACTAATCCAGCCACTTTATATTCATATTAAAACTGATATTTAGAGAATCATATCTCAAAAAAACTAAAAATGGTGGAGAAACATAAAATGGACCGATAGCGGTTCCTTTTTACCTTAGACTAAATAACGATGATAAATTCTGTGCCTATGGTCCATCCTTTAAGGTAGAACTTCGGGCAGAAAAAATCTGCTGTCTTTCTGGAAAGGCTAAAGTTTGATCTCCATGTTCTTGCTTGGTTTCAGATCCTCAGAGGAAGTCCATGTTCTCCTCCATATCCAGCAAGACCGACAAATCACAAGATGAACCGTGGGAAGTTGAATACTATTCTAAGATAAGAGTCAGGTAAGAAAAAACAATGATGAATGTGTCATAGCCACGAAGCTACATGTAATAATAATAATAATAAATGACATTTATATAGCGCTTAATACAGCGTTTCAAAGCCCTTTACAAAGTAGGAAAGAGACAAAGGAAACCAAGGGGGGAAAAAAGAAACTAGGAATCAAACAGAAATGTTTTAAGTTGTCTCTTGAAAATACAAAGGGAGGGAGAGTCACGAATGTGAAATGGGAGTTAGTTCCAAAGAGAAGGCGCAGCGACATAAAAGGCACGATCGCCATAATGAGTGCGGGTACGTGGACCAGGAGTTAATTGCAAATGCGCATGATAGGAAGAGCGAAGCGTAACTGTAGTTGACCGATACAAAGGAGTAAGAAGGTCAGTGATATATTGAGAGGCAAGCCCGTTGATCACTTTGTGGGTGAGAAGTAGGATCTTAAACTGGATGCGCTGAGAGACGGGAAGCCAATGCAATGAACGGAGTACAGGAGTGATATGATCAAACTTTTTAGTGAGTGAGACTAGGCACGCAGCAGCGTTCTGAATTCTCTGAATGGGAGCTATATGAGAAAACTGTACGTGTACATGACTTCGACACAAAACATACACAAAACAATGGCGGTGATAGACATGCCTGCTTGCGCCACGCTATCTGCCCGATTTGCCACCTTCCAAAGAAGGCGGCCTGAACTGACTGTTTTTTTTATTGCAGCAGAGATAAGTAAACCCAGCACCAGGAAGCAAACATGATATCACTCATGGTTTTAAATATATTGTCGAAATTTTTTTGAAAGTTAAGAAATTTGTCTGGTTGAATAATGGAATCAGAATAGTCTGCATAATTTACAGTGTTATCATTCCTTTAATTTGGTGCATAGAAGAACATTTTTAATATGACACAAACATGAACAGCTCCACATCAATTTTGGCATCGGCGATGTAAAGTGATGTATCTAGCGCTTTTAGTCCTTTGGTATACCTGTGATACGCTCATTGGTAACATCTCAGGTGGCTTAACTTGATTAATTTTCCCCTTCGACTCACTGAATTATCAAACAAGTGTGACCCTTGCAGATATTTTACGAGGCCTATCGATGACCCCCTCACCAAATAGATCATACCCTTGCAGTTCATACATTAGTATCATTCTTCAATGTTCAGTCTAATGAACCACCGTGTAGGGATTTTTAGCTATAAGAAAGCTTACGTACTTTAGCAGTCAGAAGTCAAGGAATGACAAAGTGTTTAATTTTCAACAGCACTTATGAGGTCAATTCATGTTAGATACTGGCGAGCAATATTAAAGGCTTTATGTGCAGAACACAATACGAATCTTTGCATTTTGTGTAAGAATTTGTCAATTCTAGTCTGAAGTACCAGCTATATTGATTAATTCCCCGAAACCGGTTCCACGGCTTCTCTCAAAAGACTACTGGAAAGAAGTAAAACTGATTACATGATCATATGGGTAAAATACTGTGGACGAGTACTCTGTAATACATGTCCACATCCCTTCACTCCTCAAACAGCAATCCGGTGGTCTCCATGAGTGCTCTGAAAGTCAAGATGCAACAGAGGAAGATGTTACGACTCTCCATCCTGAAGAGACACGTCAAGGGAGCGGACGTGGAGGGAGACTGGGTCACCATCGGTGTTATCATCTCCAAGAGTTCACCGAAGACCAGCAAGACGGTAAGTTAATGCAGAATGGGGGAGGGGGAGGGGGATGCAGAGAGGACAATCAAGATCTCCTTGGTATTTGGAGATGACCGAGTAGTACCGTGTTGCTCGTGTGCTATTGTTTTACTACTATGCACAGATCATGTTTAAGAGCATGGGGGGGCGGGGGGGGGAGGTTGGGCCAACTCGCACAGTACGTTTGTAAAGCCGCTACCCTTATTATGACTTATTTTTATGAGTTGGTGGTCATACACTGGGGAGGGGAGGAACAAGGGGAATGAGTTGGGTGGACATACACTGGGGGGGGTGGGGGGACAAGGGGAATCAGAAACAATGCTGAGTAACAATAATTCTTGATGTGTGGGGACTTTAAAAGCAGTCGATACTTTTGTAAAAGCACGGCCATGCATGAATGTGATGCTGGAAAGTGGAAACGTTTACAGCAAGCAGGGATTGAATTAATGTTCAAATTTTGCGTAGCCGTTTGAAGGCGTCTGAACATTTGTCTCCTATAATAAAATCCTATTGTTCCTGTCTGCAAACCTCTGCTATGCATCTTTGCACTTGTAAAGCAATTTTGCATAGCATGTTTGCTACATGATGCAGGATAATTTTTATCCTGACAAGTCCTATTCAATATATTGTAACAAGCATTGAATCATCTGCACTTTATGCAGACAGAGATTTCAATAAACAGAACAAAAAGCTGTTATCCTGTACAAGATACTGCCTTGTAACAGAGAATTGCGGTGTAGAAAATCATTGTCATTAATTACAGTCTTATTTGTAATTTGGAGAGCCCCAATGCTTTGGGACGAGTCCTATGCTTTGGGACGAAATATGTATCAACTACATATGAATGTGAAGCATATCTTTACCCCGTTTCCAGTGTCGAGATTCCACATTTTAATTCATTGCTATTTTTCATCATTTCCTTGCACACCTGTTTAAATAAACCTAATTTGTTTCTTTCAGGGCAAACAATTTTCAATATGGAAATTGAATGACCTTTCAAGGAATTGTCCACTGGTAAGCTTGTTCCTCTTTGGTAAATCACACGAAGACCATTGGAAAACTATGGAAGGCACCGTTGTCGGGCTGCTCAATGCCAAGGTCATGCCTCCCAAAGATGTGAGTTACAAGTGGCACATTCCTCCACTGTATATATATGATGCTGCTTTGGTGTGTCATTTCTGCACATTACGTATCTGTGTCGAATTATTCTTCTCCCAACCCGCAGTCATTATCACATGGGTACAATCACAATGTTCTATGTATAGATTGGAAAATTCTAGTCGTGTGAGCTGCTGTTGCTATAGAGGGGATTCTCTGGGTGAATAAAAGTTTAATAAGAATGGTTTTCACTGTAGAAGGGATGGTCCAGGAATAAATTTTCTTTCTGACCTAAGTAGGAGAAATGTGTTATAAGCATCCCGGTGAAATTTGTGTTCCAGACATCAAACTCCACTGGCTTTAGCCAGTAAATAGCCTGAACTTAGAGGCCTGATTGTATGACTAACCGACACCTTTTATGAAATGTCCTTCCATTTGCTACCGCAACTGTAGATGTTCCCCCCTCCCAAAGCAGACAACTAATCAATTTGATTTTTTTTTTTGGCAGGGTTCTGATGATGTTTCCCTTAGCGTTGACAATCCTCAGAAGTTGTTAGTTTTGGGAAAATCAAAGGACATGGGATGGTGTAAAGGATCAAAGAAAGATGGAGGGCGCTGTACAATGTTTGTCAATAAGTAAGAAGAAAGTTTTCTCTGTCCTTTTTGTTGCTCTACGGTAGTGCTCGTTCTTTAGTTGTTTTTCTTTCTGGAGAGGGAGGGACGGGAATGGGTAATTATTGGCCTGGTTTTAACGTTTATCGTAGGGTACCGTTCCTAAAAAAAGAAAAAACATTGATTCTGTGCAATATTCTCCTCTTTCGTTTTTTCACTTATTTGCTTGTTTATTATTTTGTTTTAAATCTTCTGTTGGGGACAATTAAGTGTGGAGTAGTGTCTTGGTTATATTTATACAACATCAAAATCTATCCCTTTTTAGTTGCTGTAAATAAAAACGAAATGTATGCAAAAGAAATTTGGAAAAAATTGTCCTTCTAAGATTTCTTCTTTTCATTCTTTAGATCAGAATGTGAGTGGTGTGATTACCACATCCAATCACAGTACAAGAAGCAGTGTTCTAAAAGGACCGATTTAAACACAAGGTCAGCGAGTTGAAATGCCATCAGCTTAAAGTTATAATGTCATGCATTCTGTTTATCTGAGTCTATTTTCATGGAAGAGATTCATGGATTCTGTTACATTTAATGATATTTTCTTTCACATAAATTGTTTCTTAGATTTTGTGTGGCAAGTATAAAAAGTGTTTTTCATTCTTCTTAGCTATTTTTTGGTGCAATTCCATAAATGTTCTAGGATGTTTACTTGTGTGTGTAATGTGTATCTAATTGGGGTTTTGGTTTTATTTTTGTGTGTGTGACTTTTGCGATTGACTGCATTGTTTTTATCTCTCTTAGGTTTTGCTTCATAAAAAAAGTAGGATTTTGTTTAGTTTTGAACCTAAATTGTCTGTTTAACGATATTTAAAAATCTCTGATTAAACTTAACATGAAACCTCATATATACTGCATTTGCATCTAGCTTACTATTTCACACAGTAAACTCCCAATCAGGTTGTTCGATGAAGAAATACTGCGTCACAATTTTGAGCTTGCTCAAATTCAGAGTTACTACAGCAGTATTGGACCTGTTTGTAACATTAGGCTAGGCATTACTACATAGAGTACGCTGATAATTTAGGTTTTCAGTGTAAGCTCATTTGGTAGTAAGGAGGTGTAGGGTGGGTGAGCATGTAGTTACCATAGGAACAGGTTCAATTGCTTTGCAATGTGAGCTACTGTATAAGGCAAAGAAACAAAGGTGACAATAGCAGGGTAAACTGACCAGTGTGGAAACAAACAGGTTGGTGTCATAGTTGCCAACTTACCCCTTGTTTATGTCTTTAAATTTGGCAGCTCTGTACGATTCCAATATAAATTTCAATTAATTTTTTGTAGCTACTCTGGACTGAACCCCACCGCTGCAATGAAGAAAGCCACCCAGAATGTAATGTATGGAGGCAAGCTGTACAACCCTACAGAGTGAGACACTGTCTTTGTTTATACGTTGATAGATCGGTTGCTAAGGGAACTAGGGCTCGAATTTAGCTAATGGTGCAATATCTGTCATGCCCCTTTAATCAAGTATGTATGTATGTATTTTAGATCCTCCTGCAAGCAGGAACTCGCGAAGAAGCCATCATTGGCCTATCAAAGCCACAAGCTGACCGAAGTCAGTCTCTTAGATTCATATTTAACGTCCACGATTATGAATTGTCAACAACTCTGTAACTGGACGACATACATTAATCTTGGACTGACTCGAACTGGGAACCTTATGAATGGAAGGCACCGGCGTTAACCACTGAGCTACCACTCCAACAAGTAGCCTATATATTCCCCTTAATTAATCTTGGAGAAATATGAAACTAACTTAATACTCACATTCCATTATTTGAATGTTTTTCTATAATAGGCCACTTTAAAACATTACAACAAAAGGGTATTTTCGATTGTTAAATATGGTGGGGGATATGCGAGTGGGGGGGGGGGTGGGGATATGCCTAGATCCTCAATCCCATGTTTATAACCTTATCCCTTACTCACCACAATATCTTAACCTCCTAGTATAAAAGTATATCAAAGTTTGTAGTCGATAATGTTATCTATTCTCAAATTTTGTAGAAGGCTCAAACCGATGAAGAACCCCAACAAGAAAATCGCCATGAAGAAGCTCGGCTCGAAATATGCCAACGAAATCAAGGAGGAGCTGAAACCAAAGTGTGTGACTTTACTAGGAAAGGATAAACTAGAAGAAGATACCGTTGTCAAGGTCTCAGGATCAACCCAACAATTGTAAGTTTAATTACAGAAATATATAACGGAATAAGTCCAGCAGGTCACGTTAGGTATCCATGTTTGTCCCTATAAATGTGACGCATGTTTCCTCAAATTCACATCGCTCCCTATTAATTTGACATTGCAATGTTAATCTGTTTTCTTAGGTCTTATTGTCAATTTGACCATGTTTATTGTTTATCTTGTCGTGGCTTGATAAGATTCACATTGCTTCCCATTCACATGACCATGGCCCCCGGTTTACGTTAGGCCGCGAGCACGGTTTTTTAACCAAGAGCACGGAGTCATATTTATAGTGTTAACGTGGATCAGATCCAGTAATTTGAACCGTGTGATAGCATAGGATCGCTGGAGGATCAGACCCTGTCCGTGCATGTTAAATTTGTAATTTTAAAACCATTTTGGGGTTAACCAGGATCAGCAGTGGCCTTTAGTTGTTGTTTGTTACTTGGACAAAATAGTAGTAGGTATTTTATAGCAGTACTTGACATCAAACAGCTCTTAGGTTTAAATTTTTTTATTCTAGTAAACAACCCCCTACTTCCTGTTTAGTGCTTGCAAGCTTGGGGTCTGATACCAAGAAATGTGCTAATTAGTGAAAACAATTGTGATGTAAATCCTGTTGTGGTATCATGTTCCCTCTGAATCGCATTACCGCCTGTTTTACTCGACTTTGTAATATGAGACCTGCTTTTGTTCCTTGTTTAATCTGATTCAAATAATGCAGATGATGAAAACACTTACTTGTTTGTTGTTTCTATTAAAGACATTGAAGACTCGCCCCAAACCGCATGCCGCGCTATGAAAAAGTTAACTTTCCGTTGCTTGCAAGTGAAGTTTTCTGCTTGTCGCTACAAAATGCAGACAGTAATGAAACGTGATACCTTGTTATCTTTAGCTGGACCTGAGATGTCCATCGCTGTATCGTTTGTACACGTTGCTGTGGGTATTGACCGCAGCTGTATGTACTGACTGTACACTAGTGTTTAAGTACCGAAGGTAGCAAGCTGTGTGCTTTTTTTCTGGGATCGATGGTGGTGTCGAACACTTCTGTTACACCTCATTCGAAACTAGGTCAGATTACCGGCATTAGATGTTTCTTTTTGCGCGAGTCTTCACACCCTTTAAAGATATATACAACTGAACTTGACACTTTGGCAAGCAGCTCATCAAGCCCCAGTTGCCATAGCCTACATACCTCAAAAACCAGCATACTCTATGTAGTAATGCCTAGCCTAATGTTACAAACAGGTGCAATACTGCAGTAGTAACTCTGAATTTGAGCAAGCTCAAAATTTTGACACAGTATTTCTTCATCATTTGGGAGTTTACTGTGTGAAATAGTAAGCTAGATGCACATGCAATATATAGGAGGTTTGCGTAACTCACAGAGACACATTCTGACTTAAATATTGTAGACTACAAGAAAGAAAACTTAAAATGCACCATACTGGTATCCTTTTGTCACAGAATTGTTGAACTATAAAAAAATAATTGGGATACGCATTTAGGTGTAAAAAACAAACAAAAAACAGAAGTGAATATTCAGAGAAGGATGTCATTCCAAGGGCTTGTGGTATAACGAGTTAAGGGGTGTAAGATTAAGAATATCTTTTCACAAGATTATGAAGCACAACATCTTTCTTTTAATCCTTTGTTTCCTCTGTCCCATCAATGATTATTGTTCAGTCCATTTCTGCCAAACATCCCCTGATGTGCTGACATAATTGTGGCACAGATTACTTCACCCCAGCTTGCCGTATTTCAAAGCATCATGAACTCATTAACATGACATTTGCTCTGCAACAACTTGATTTGGATAGTCATACAGTTTGTGAATTCAAGGAGTAACTTAAGGTATAGATGGATGATAGTCCTACAGTTTGATAGTCATACAATATGTGAATTAAAGGGTAGGTTTTCCAGACAAGCTGCTAAACAAGGTAGGATTTAGTTTGATGAAAAGAAAGAAGTTGGGATTGAACCAGGGACCTTTTGGTGCCAAAACTTTTTTTCTACCACTAGACCATTAGGTGGGAGAAAGCTTTTGCTTGCTTTTCAAATATTTAAATCCAGTTGTTTGGACTTAGTGTTTTTATAAAAAAAAATTCTCCACTGATCCTTGTCAGGGAGAGGGAAGCTTGTCAGGGGGGAGGGGTGCCGGCGAATTTGCTTGGGAACCTTGTCAGGGGAAGGGGTGCCGGGGAGGTCCTTTTCCAGCGATCACTAACCATGGACTTGAACCAAGCCGATCAGAAATGTCTAATCGCATATGGAACTACCGATTACACCATTTTGGTTCCCAATGAATAAACTATGTTTCTTACCTTTATACTTCCACGTCCTCCAAAGAACAGAAAATTTAAAGGCTCTGGCTGGACTTGAACCATAGACATGCATTCTGTGGGAATTGAACCCTAGACAAGGAGTTTGTCTTGCCATTCAGGCACAGAGCACTAACCACTGCACCACTGCATCTGTTGAGAAAAATGCTTGTTTCTAATATTTACATTTACATATGTTGATAACATGTCTCGGAGATGACCTGCTAAGAATCACTTTCTTAATGTCAGTCTGGAAGATGTCTTATTTTGATAAATCAGTTTCACTATGAGTAGTACTCAGTATGTTTGGCTAACAAAATTTTCATCATCACATTTGTTTTTTGAATCGTAGAAGATGGTGAACGGAAAAATGTAAAATTATGCTCTCGGCCGACTTGGGCTGTCAAAGTTCTCGTCCCCTTTTACAAGCCAAAGTGGCTGAATCAGTGCTACTGTCTAGTGGGTAATCTAGTGGGTAATCTAGTGGATAATCTAGTGGGTAATATAGTGGGTAATGGTCTTCTAAATTGTAAAAGAAAGAAATTATGGAGCTAAAGCTGTGATTTGGATAGCCAACCAATGTGAAGTGCAAGTTATTTTTTAAGCCATTTTGCCTAGCTCCCACATTCAGATGTGTCTGGTTAGCGTCGTGAAGTAACTGCCTTTCTGGCCGACACTCAAATGTGTTTATGGAAGATAAATCAGATCCTTGTGATAAAGATGATTGGAGTAAGTAAAATTGAGAACTGTACTGTTCTTGGTACTGAAGAACAAATTGACCCAAGAGTTTTAAGTTCATCCCATACAGGCTTGTACTGTTGAATCCTTGAATTAATTACTAATTTGAATTATTATATCATCCCATTACTGTTTCTGTTTTTTTTTCGTTCCTTCTCTTCCAGCCATTCGTTACTCAGTCAACCGACACCAGGGTCTCAAAATTTCATCAGACATATGGTGGAAGCTGAAAGATGTAAGTCAGTCATGCAATAACACCCAAGGAAACAAGTTATTATTGGTTTGATTCTTTTGTGGGGGGGGGTGGGGAGAGGGGGAAATGAGTTTTATTTATGTACGTTCAAACAGTTTTTTGATGATAAGCATATCCAGATGATCATAATCAAATAAAATGCAAAGCAACACTTTAATGGAGTTATTAATTGGGTTTTGCTTGGTCGCACACTACGTTAAAGGTCGAATGCCGGTCGGTCACATGAGTAACATTGCTAATAACCTAGATACACACAGCTCAAGGGTATTGAGCCAAAAGGAAACATACTGTCATCAACAATTGTGGAAAGTCAAACTACAAACCTGTTTCCTTGAAATGAAAGTTCAGTGCCGAAGTATTAGTTCACATGCTGTTGGAAAGCCCACGAACAACCAGATATCTACCAAAGCCTCCGAGGAAATTTACAAGCAAGAAGGTGGGTTTGGATGTCACCTGCAAAAAATGCAAGGTGATTGAAGCATAGATGGTTGATAGCAACCATACAGTTGCAGTATTACAGATAATGCTGTTTAAGACCCAATGTAGCAGATGTCACCTGCAAAAAATGCAAGGCGATTGAAGCATAGATGGTTAAAAGCAACCATACAGTTGCAGTATTACAGATAATGCTGTTTATGACCCAATGTAGCAGCCCGGGAAAAAGACATTTTGGACAGCAGTCTATGACGAGAAAAGCAAAGAAAAACGCCATAGATGAGGCACTATTTCTCCCAGACACTGGCCCTGATGATAGCCCTCTGGTCATGACTTTTAAAAGTTTGATATATTAAAACAAATTGTCACCTGTTTTTTCTTCAGGTTTTGTTCTTAGTTTTTCAGTACAACTTTCTTTCTTTTCTATCGTATAAAACTAAACATAAAGATCAGGCTTTGTTTCTTCTTTGATATCTTCAATTTTTGATAAAAATTTTGTGTTTTTACCCAAAGGAAAACATTCCCTTACTTTTTCATGATATATTTGATCCAATCACAAGAACAGTATACAAACAACAAAGTATGGAAACACAAAGCGGATCAGGATGTTCAATATGAATCCAAATTCCTGTAGTCTGGAGGCCTGTACACACTTACTGTTGATTCTGTTATCCTTCTTTGCAGTTCTGATATGCTTCATTGCAACACTTGTTATGATTTTATGGTCCAGCAGAATGTTTGAGGCTTTTGGGGGGGGGGGGGGGGGTGTTTGTATATGATCAAATGTTCTCCAGAGAATGTTGTACATACATACTACTACGAGGCAGAGAGAAACATCAACCAATGGTATCACGCTTCCATAAATGCCTGCTGTGCTTAGTCTATGTCTTAGTCCCATAGCAACCATATTTTCGTAGTTAATATATGGCCTTACAAAGCTACTAATACTGCACATGCTCAAATGTTACAAATGTTAGAGAAAAAATAAATTTGCTACCCCATGTGAAGGTAAGGGTCAACATGGCAAACATGTGAAGATAAATAGGGCCTTACAGGGTGTGAAGACTTGTGCACAAAGAAACGTCTCATGCGGTAATCTGGCCTAGCTTGGAATGAGGTGTAACAGAAGTGTTAGACACCACCATCTTCACTTGCAAGCAATGGAGATGGGGCAAGTCTTCAATGCCTTTAACAAAGCTATGATTACTACACAAATGCATAAATTAGGGGGACAAAGTTGCTCACTATGTGCTACAAGTGGCAACCATGTGAAGATAAAGGACCTTACAATGCTATGAATACTGCACCACATATGCAAACTTACTATAATTTAATCGCTTTACGATGTGTTACAAGTTGTTTCTTTGTCATGTCCATATTGGCATATCCAGCTGTGTGTTTTTTTTATCACCACCATAGGCCCCCTTTAAGAAGCTCGATTAGTGGAACAATTTACTTCACACGGTTCAAATTTTGTGCGGAACTTGTAAGACTTCTGTTTCATGCAACTTGAGACAGTTGTAGATGTGGCAATGTCTAATGACATTTTAGATGAAAGTTTTGGAAAATTTTTATGATTATTATTAAATATTTATATAGATATAAATATATAGTCAGATATTTTATCCCTCTCGATTGTAGTTAGGACATTCACCTCTCCGTTACAGACAAAAAGTAACTTTACACGAGAGCATCAGTTCAAGTAGTTTCCAAGTGTTTCTCTTATCATTTGTCTTGTCAGTTATATAGGTCATAAAGTATGTAGGCTTAAATAGCTTACAGAGTTTGCATGTGTCGTTCCGGACTCATTAATAATCATTCAACAGAATTCTGACTTTAAACAAGAAACGAGGCTTCAACAAAATTAGGTCAAATAAAATGAAAGGAACCTTTTTTTATTTTTTTTTTATATGGTTGAAAAAGTCCTAAGCTTACATTCAGAGTAGACAAATGGATGCTCTG
This sequence comes from Apostichopus parvimensis, assembly GCA_000934455.1. Taxonomy (NCBI): domain Eukaryota; kingdom Metazoa; phylum Echinodermata; class Holothuroidea; order Aspidochirotida; family Stichopodidae; genus Apostichopus; species Apostichopus parvimensis. The sequence goes on along the minus strand of KN885562.1, from coordinate 90,962 downwards.
ATTAATTTGAAAAAAAAAAGGCCCTACCTACTGTATCAAGTTTAAGCGGTTTCACTGAAAAGCTCGTTCCAGGTCTTCGGTGACTCTTAGACACAAGAAATGTGTCTATCAGTGCAGCTACATATGTCTCTCACAAAACACAGTAAACAAATTTAGGGAATAAGCTAAGTTGCAGCATACCACTATATATCTACAATGAAAATATTTATGCCAAAGTTTAAGGGTTGTTGTCTGTTTTGAAAATAAAATTGGTTTTTGTGAGGTGATGATGATGATCATCATTTGTTGAGTTAAAAAAACAACAAGTCCACAAATTTATGTTGTTGTAGACCAAGTGAAACATGCAAATGAATTAATTGTTTATTCATCATGGCCCTTAGCAACCGTAACAGAGCGCAGGAAACTTGATGTTAACTTCCAACATTCTCCTTCACAGCCCAGAATTTTGTATCAGTAGCAGCGGCTGACTTACTCAAGGAACACCAAAAGAAAGTTTCCTCTCTGATCAACTCTCGGAAGAGGACGAAAGACGGCTCCGTCCAGAACAAGGAGAATAGCCCCGCCCCCGACGACAAAGAAAAGGAATTGAAGATCAAAGCCAAACAAGAATTGCTGCTGGAAAAATTCAAGAAGGAATTCAAGTCGTCCCAGAAACGTGAGGACACCGACAAGGTGGAGGGAGGTCCAGTCCTGGGCTTAGATCTCACCCCAGGGTGCAACGTCGACTTGAGCGGGGAGAGAGACTCGATCAGATTTAAGACATCCCATAGGATGACGAGGGAGGAGCTGGCCAAGGCCAAGGCGCTGGCGTTAGTGAAGAGGAAAGGACGACTTGCCAAGAAGGATCCGAACGAGACACAGAGGACGAAGAGACCACTGGACGAGAGAGCTCTGGTCGAGATCAAGAAGAGGACGGAATTGAATCGGAAGTCATCCTCAGATGGTAGGTCAAAGTTTAGAAAATACAGGAAATAGTAGGCCATGTTTTCAGGTGACCTTGAGATTTAAAAAGCACCTTTAGGTGACCTTTAGAAATTAAAGTGTGAGGTTCATTATTGTAAGGGGGGGGGAGTGTGGAGATGTCAAAAATGTATAGGATGAATCTAGTGTAACTTGTATTTCATTTTCTGCATGCCATTTCTGAGATGTGATGGGTAAGTGATGTCACAGATTTCCATGTGGGGTGGGGTGGGAGGTTGGGGGAGTGAAATTGCTTTTAGTATTGGCACTTTTGCACTGTTCTACTTTAATATGAATATGTAGACCAAATTCATTAGTGTTTTGGAGACTTCACAACCCAATTAAGAGTAAAGTTGGCATCTTACTCAATCCAGGTAAGATCAATAGAGTGGAAAGCAAAATCTTTTTGTCGACAATGTGTTCTGCCAAGACCTTAATCATCGATATCAATATCTCAAATGAAAAAAGGCAGGAATTGCTCGAGAATTCCAACAAATCTCATTAAGTCTCTTTCATCAAAAAAAAAAAAAAAAAAAAAAATGTGTTCATGTATTGACTAATTCTAGTTTTTTGAGATATGGATCATAATTAATGCAAACCTGAATGAATGATTTTTTTCTTAGTTGGACACAAACTTACAAGACATGTATTACGAGATTCTCCTTGGAACCAAATAGAGAGACTGGAAAATGCAGTCATATGGTCCTAGTGTCATATGGTCCTATGGTCATATGGTGTCATATGGTGTCATCTGGTCCTAGTGTTTTAATGATAGTTAAATGTGAAATGATAATGAAGTACAGTGCAAAGAGAGTTAAAATTATGAAAAATTCAATAAAATACAATGATTCCTTCAGTTCAAGGTTCCAGATTTAAAAAATGGTTTTAAGCGATATGGCATCTCTGGCAATATCCATCTTTTAAAATTATCTGTCGATGGTGTGTACGACTGCTTTAATTGTTGTAGCTTTTAGGCTACGACAATTTTTTTTTTTTTGTTAAATTTTAATGTTAAAAAATGTTTAAAAAATTTAAAATTTAAAAAAATTTAAAATTTAAATTTAAAAAATAATATAATTTTTTTAAAAATTATATTTCATTCGTACTTCTTGCTATGACTCATTCAGAGAATGTGGAAGAGGAACAGCCGACGAAGAAGAGGAGGAAAGTGGTCCTGGGAGAGGTGATCGACATAGACTCCGAGGAGATGAAGGAGATCATAGCTGGAAAATCAAAATTCAAGGGAGAGGTAATAAAATCAAGTTACAGGGGCTGGTTGCCTCACATGAACTTAGTTTACCGCACGTCCTATTTTGGGGCCATCAAGCTTTTCAAATTTTTGTGTCAAACGGCAAATAGTCAATCGAAAATATTCAGTTCTTTAACAGTTAATGATCTTACGTATTGAGTTTGAACTTCAAGTCTGGTACCATTTTCATGTAGGTAACCCTTCATAAACTTCTTCACAAAGGGGAGGGGGGATACCCACAGGCAAGAACAAGTTGTTCCCCTCCCTGCAGATATCATAGTCCACTTATCAAGTAATTCAATTTGGTTTCCTTTGTGATGGCTATGACATCTATTGTCCAAAAGGTTGCAATTAATCGCAATAACGATTCTTTAAGGTATTGTTGGCTAGGCCTATGTGCTTCTGTAATGAAAGTGTGGTAGTATAAGGTTAATATTAATGGGGAAGTTGTTGTTAATGTTATGATTTTAGTTTAAATGTTTATGATTGTTAACTTTAAGTTAATGTCAACCATTTATATTTTTTTATAAGTATCGTGCATCAAAACTCAGATTGTGTTACCTGCTTTTTGTCAAACAATGATCTATCCTCTTTGATTGTCGTCATCAATTAATTTATTCCAGCTTGAAGCAGAACTGGAAGAGAAATATTTCAACGAAATGGAACAGAAAGAGAAGCTGGAGTTGAAGATGGATTCCATCATGGAGAAGGAAGTGAAAGTAGTCTCATGTCAACAGGTTAGTCTCTCTTCAGTCTCTCTCTAATCTCTCTCCAGTACATCTTAAGTCATCCTCAAGTATTCCTCTCGTCTCCCTCCATCCTCCCTCCATCCTCTCTCCAGATTTGCTAGTCTCTCTCTAATCTCTCCAGTTTACCTTAAGTCATCCTCAAGTCTTTCTCTCGCCTCCCTCCATTCTCTCTCTAATCTCTCTACAGTACATCTTAAGTCATCCTCAAGTATTCCTCTCGTCTCCCTCCATCCTCCCTCCAGATTTTCTAGTCTCTCCCTAGTCTCTCATGACCTCACTTGTTTGTTCCTTTGATTTGATGATTCTCTTCATCCACCTTCAAAAAGACCATCTTTCCACTTTTCATGTTACAATTGATATTTCAACCACCTTCTCTCCACATCTGTGACAACAAAAAAAAGAAGACAAAAACGGAATGTTAAATAACTGTGTAATCACAATATTTCCAAATGGGTATTGCTTCAAATGCTGCAAACTGTTAAAATTACTGTGACATCTAAATGAAGCCTTTGACAAAACTGATGGCTAAGAAGGCCGTTGCTGATGGCACCCTTCATGTTTGCAGCAAAATGTCAGTCTTCCTTTTAAAAAAAAGGCATATTTACCCCTCCATATATTCTTAATGACAGTTAATATATTCTTCAACATGTGAAACTTTCTACACATTTGACATTCAATCTACTTAAAAGCCTGCAAGTTTTTCATATCAGCTAGGCTTTTCCATATATGCATTTCCATATAATGCATTTGCATGTTACCCTAACATAGGGAATAAGCTAACATCCTATCAACATAGTATCACTTAAAGGGTGTGAAGACTCGCGCAAAAAGAATCTAACGCCGGTAATCTGACCTTGTTTCGAATGAGGTGTAACAGAAGTGTTAGACACCACCATTGATCCTAGAAAATACACACACAGCTTGCTACCGTCGGTAATTAGACACTAGTGTACAGTCAGTACATACAGCCACGGTCAATACCCACAGAACAGTGTGTAAACGATACAGCGATGGACATCTCAGGTCCAGCTAAAGATAACAAGGTATCACGTTTCATTACTGTCTGCATTTTGTAGCGACACGAACAATACGTCACTTGCAAGCAACAGAAAGTTAACTTTTTCAGATGGCCGCACACAGGTTTGGCGCGAGTCTTCAATGCCTTTAAGTTGAAGAGAACAGGATGAGGGTGGCATGCATGAATGATTTGATGTGAAAGCAAAGCCAGTTGTCACATGATCATCTTTATAGTCAATCCTGTCTTAATGGGATATTCTGGTGGCTGAAGTTGGTAGCTTAATTCGAAATTGCTGGTTATCTTCTGCTTCTTCGGCTTAAAATCCACACCCTCGTAGCATTCTTAATGGTGCAAAATACGAATGTTCTCAAATGTTTGGTATTTTGTGAATGCATCTTGCAACAGTAAAGTGAAAGACATCTCTGCAATTCAGCTGAGAATGTTTTTTTCGTTTTGCTTTACAATATGTATCTCACTTAATTCGCACGTGAAAGTAATATTTCTCACAAATTTCCAAGTAAAAAATAAAAGGTGCCATTTGATGAAATTCTAAATACAGAGAACATTGAAAGCCAAGAAAAAATATTCAAGAAAACAAATTCAAGAAAAAATGAATTTGATTTTGTAATAAGAAATAAGTAAAGCAGTTTGAGTAACATTTACTATTATGACATCACAGACCCATTACTGTGACCCACTCCTAGGAAAAAACCTGGAGGTTTAGCCAGTCAAAATAGGTTACATTCAATTTTCAACCGAATCTCATAGTTAGGAATAAGATATTGAGATGAGAGGGGGGGGGGGGGTGTTCGACTAACATTGTGAAATGTTTTTCTACATTATCCATACAAGTATCCGACTGCCTTCTACCGGAATACCGCTTTAAATGTTAACTTGGCTCGCATCCAAACACACAAGGGATTCAATTCTCTTACCAGACTTTTCAATTCCACCGTGATTCTCCAATGATTGATGATGCGACCGTGCAAGTAACGACCGCCGTGGTTTTGGTTCACAGACTTTTCAGAATATTTCAGTATATATTTTCTTTGCTTCAGTTGAGCTGGTTCGTTCCGTCTGCCACTCCATTCAAAAGTATACTGTGTGTGACAAGCTGCAATGTTGCATCTTTTGCATTAAGGAATTGTAGCTTTTCGCAGAGGTTGGCATTTGGTCACCAGTTTTCTCGAATTCTAACAAGCTTCTTACCGGAGTATTGTTTACTCGAAATAGGATAACAAAGGCTCAGTCAAGCCACATTCCTTGATTTTGTGCATGAGAAGAATCGTATTATGTTAATGAGCGAACGCATCAGGATTTCATCCGCATAGTACTTTCCTATCTTCCGCAGAAACTCGTTCATGAATATAATCACATGATGCCAAATATGGAGATTTTTCCAAATTTGTCACTTTGGTCGTTAACTTCGGTATCTGAAATGAAACTTTTTAATAATCAAGAAATTGAACTAGCTGTTACGATATTTCGTTATAACTGTTAATAATATTGAAAATGTATCAAAACATTATTGCCAAAAAAACTCTTCTTAAATTTGAACTAACAATTGGCAGAAAATGCGCTAAAACCTTTTAGAATTTTGAGTCCAAGGTCATCCAACATCTGCATTACCTGTTTAAGGATCCCTTTATGATTTCAAGTTGTTTGTCTTCATTTGTAGGCTATGCATTCCCTCTCTCTCTCTCTCTGTAAAATTATTTCAAAGTTGTCTCAATCCTTGCCATGTTTCTTAAGACATTGATCTTGGTAAACATCCCCTCTCATGTATCTGAAATAGAAGAGTCCTTCATTCATCCATCCATCTTATCGTACATACCTCAAAGAAACCCCCAAACTTACATCAGAGGCTTGTCAACTTTGATTACCGTGACAGCTGCTCGGGTGAAAAAAGACCTTGAAAAGTGGCTTAATTTCACGGATATTACAGCAAGGGATGTGCAATGTTAGCTAAACTGAAGAGGCATAATTTGTTTTACGTGAGAGAGTCAATATTGTTTAACATACAGGTGTGAGGTGCATCAAAGGTGAAGTGTGAAATGAATGACTTCCCCAAACCCCCCCCCCCCGCCTCCCCACACGCAAAAATATGTATAGATTTTCATCAAGGAGAGAAAAAGGATTATAATTTTTTTGCTAATTAATGTTGAAGAATAAAATTGCTCAAACTTGCATGACATTTAATAGATCTATATTAAAGTGTTTAAGAAAGAGAATTCTATAGATAGCGAAGGGTCCACCCACCCCCACCCCCCCCCACTGTGTCAGTTGCTGCTTTGAATAGTATCTGCCTTAAAAAACAAAATTATTGGTAAAAGTGGAAATGGGGGAGAGACGACCTGTGGAAAAATTGTATTATTTTAAGTAGCTCATCATCTCAGATATTTTCTTGTGGAAGGGGTGGGGTTGGCTATGATCGGCATATGACTCGCACTCATATAGCACAATAATATTTATCGGATGATGTTTGTTACAACAAGTTACACGATGGAGGACATTCCTTGTGTACGTATAAATTTGCTGCAAACTGCTAATTCCTACCTGTGTTTCTGTTATATAATCAATCCATATAATCAAAACCATAGTTGTCAGAGTATTACTGATCAAACAGTGCATAGATTTTGGTTTGAATAATATTCTTTATATTTCTATTATCATTATTTTTTTTATTTTTCATTCCATTTAGTGCAACTTTACCTGGTTCTGTCCGTCAAGCCTCTGCAAGGCGGAAAACCACAAACTGAAGTGGCATAACGCAGTACAGCGGTTTTTCAAATGTGAGGGCTGCACACTGAGAAGTATAGCCTTCTTCAGGTATCCCACAAGGCATTGCAGGTAAGTGCATACTGATAGCAACAGTATGTAATGGTACCAATAACTAGGAATAATAAACAACGTTTTTCTTTTCCAAATCAGTGAAGTTGTGAAATTGAAGACCTCATTGTTCCATTCAGCAGGTTTTCCATGATTTTGTTAAGATCTTCTTCCAGCCATGGTGTCATTAATAAAATGCTAAGGCTGTGAAAATCTAACAATGGACTTTAATGGAGTTTAATCCTGTAACTCTCCTAATATTTTTCTCTTCTCCGAACTTACCATATGGCTAAAAAACACAATTCCCTCATGTCAGCCAGAGTGTTTCTTATCAGGAACTAGAGTTGCTTTCAGTTTCCAAAATCTTCATCAACAGCCCATACACAGTGAACAAAATATCAAAGAAGCAATTTAAGTTTCTGCATTTCAGTGGGAGTATTGTCATCAAATTTAGTTGCTAAAACATTTGCTTCAAATTTCACAAGAGCTTTCCTGGAATCCTGGATGTTCTGATCATCTGACATTCTAAAAAGATCGATTGCTGGATTGATTGATGGATTATCACAATGTCTTGGGGAAGCAAAAAGACTGGAAAATGTCAGTCATTTTCTCGTAACATGTGTCTGCAAATATTAGTTAACACCGCATCACATAAAACTGCATGCGGTTGTAACACCATTAATGC
>KN885562.1:47339-61647 GCA_000934455.1 Apostichopus parvimensis | reverse complement strand
CATCCAGCAAAAATATCAAATTGTAGACGTCAAATGGTGCATTTATCCTAAGTATAACTTAACTTAGGTCTATATTATTATCTCTTTAAACCAAGGTTACACTAATAAATATTTTGTGTGAGGCTGAAAAGGCACGGGCAGGTGGAAGGGGTGAGGGTATGCACCCGTAGTTGTGAACTTATTTTCCCGGTTAAATATCAATGCCCCGACTGCACAATTTTACCCCAATGATGATAAGAAGTTTGTATGTGGGAAGGGATTGGTGTATTTTCCCAGTGTTCCTTTGCGCACGGTACTGAAAGAGTGTAAATGTCTTGCTTGGTAATAAATGAGGAAGCAGCAGCACATGATTTGATTTGATTTATTCATCACAGAATTAATATACAATTTATAAAAAGGAGTTATAAAATACGTTAACAGGAAGTATAACTAATATAGAAAGGTGAAATCATATACATCGTGTATTTCAAATATAAGGAGGGAAATCAATATAACCCTCCAGTGTAGTATATCCATTCTTCGTGTTTCTGCAGCGTTGGGCCGTACAGTGAATGCATTGTTTGATAAACAGTTGAATAAGCCATTGCTCTGATATTAATTAAGTTGCATCACTGGGCTGACGAACTTCCGACAGATTATATACCCACGGGTTGGAACGTTGTCCGTGCATCTGTCCGCTACAACTACGGTGCCCGTCAATCTACGCATTTTCTCATGCACAGAGTTATTGGCTATTGACGCTGCGCATCAAGTTCCCTGACACCCATACCTCGTCAGGACATATGTGAGTCCCCACCATGCCGTGTAACATGAACCGTCCAGTAACCTCATCACCTGTTTCGAAGTTATACATCCCCGCTCATTTATGCACTTCCGTACATCCGTAGAGAATATTTCTAAACGGGTCTATCAATGAATTGACCTTTAACTCCTGGTCAAGTGAGGCCCTATTTTAAAGTTGGTGATATCACGCGGGACGACGAATTATAAATGAAAACACAAAAACAAATAAAGTGTTGATGAAGTAAATAGCAAATTCACAGATGATTTACTTTAACCTTTACTTATGATTTTAACGTACAATGAAAAATCGTCGTTTGAGAAATTAAGGTTGCAGTATAACCATCACATGTTCACTTTCCACCAATCAGAGTAGTGTAATATGACAACCGATCATATAAGATTCTAACATGAGGTTCTGGGAAATCAGTCAAAGATAAGTATAATTTACATTAGGACTATATTACAATTTACAAGCAATCACATATTAATATTGTCCTAATATTTTGTCTATGCAATGGATATTTTACAGAAAGCTTTAAGATGCCGAATACTCTCACAATATTGTCATTCCTTAATATTGTGTATGACATAAACAAAATACATCAAATAGTATTCTCTTATACCAACAACGTTAATTAATTCTTAAAAAAAATATACATTTTAAATGAATTACAATGTTAAGAATGGATAATTCATGCTCTTTATATTTGAACTCATGATTTGTAAAGAAACTTACTTTTACACTTAATTGTAAATTAAAATAAAAGTATCTACATAATTTAATAGTTTTAGGACTCCTATAGCTGTATATTCCACCAATTATTATTTTCGTCATTTTTTACACATATTTTGTGAAGTTTTCGATTTTCTCTTTGTTCTAAATCGTAAGATACTTGTAATTTTCCAAGAGATGAGAAGACGTACTGAGTAAGTTCGGACATTTTAATGACGTAATAAAATCGTCATATCCTCTCCACTCCAACACTGATACCTTAACTGACACCATCCATATCCACTCACGTACCGATTATCGCTCTCGAAGTACTATATTTTATATGAAAACATATATCGCAAAAGTAATTGCCACAAAGGTAACATCCATAAAGACTGTTAAATGAGAGTTCTTTCTTTTGAGATTCCTGGTTTCATGATAGTTGGTGTTTGTACTTATGTGACACCAACAGTTACACATTAGAAACGTGAAAGTATCGTCTTTCTAATACTACCACGAACCTTAACTTTATCTTCAGTGTTACGTAACCTTCTTTCAAACTATATGTCACTAACTTATGTCACAATGTCAAATCTCAAAACCGAGGCAGCCAAACTCATCAAGATTCCATTTTCTTTGTAATCACTCCATCAAGTACAATTTGATGAAAAAGTTTTTTACTCAAATATTTTTCTTAAATTCTTTTTCGGATATAACTTACTGATAAGCACGTCATTCTGACATAAATGGTTCCTTCTTTATAATCGGCAGAAGAAATATTCATGAAGTGATACAAGAAACAATTGCTTAACAGAATAAACACATTTGAAAATCCCAGCATAAAATCGAGTGAGTTAAAAACAAGTATGATGATGTAAACTTAACTACATAACTAACAGTCCCTTAAGCAAGAAATGTAAACTAATATCGACACAAACTATATGAAAACAGCGATGGTGATTAAAGCAAAGTAACAGATTTAAAGAGGACTATGGCCAATGTTGTAACAACGTCGCAATTATATCTAGAGACCCGAATTCCCTTTGAAGTTTCCCAGTACCCTCCCAACTTGTTTTGTGTTAACCTCGGGCAATCAATTTTCGATGAACTGAGTGGTGTATCATAACTCCAGCGGGATCAGAACAGGTTGTCTTCAGGAACATGTACTTGCGTCATTCATCTACCAGGATCCAACCTTCTACAGGACAAAGAAGAATAAAACCATGCAAACAGAATGCTTGGGTATTAGGCCTAGTCATTTACACTATTATTGTTTTATTTTCTTGTTAAGGACGGGGGAAATGATAATTTTCAGAATTTTGCTTAATATTATCATAATTTTAAAATATATGGATGAACAAGAGTGGAATTATAATACAACGGAATCACGTTTACTAATAAGGTACTGCTTTTTCTCCTCTAAACATTAAAACTTATTCAATCAGAATGCGTGGATATTAGGCCTAGTAATATTACAATGTTTGTTTTTGACGAAGGGGGAGGAGTGGGGGGGGGTGGATAATCATAACTGTTAGATATTTAGATTTATAAGGGTGGGCATTATAAATAAAAGAAGTCAATCCTTACCATAAATCATAAATATTATATTTAGTAGGGAATGTATGAATATGATATTTCTGCTGGACGATTAGTTATTATTGTTTGCTAAAATGCATTTAGTCGCTTATTAGATAAGTATAGCTATTTTTACATGTTTTCAATGTACCTTACCGAGTGCTTGATTGGATTGTTATAGATATATGATTGATTACTATCACTTTACCCTACTCATTGAATGATGAGAAGTGTGTGTTCAGTTCGTCATTTAAACCAATATTTTAATGATTGTTTAGTTATATTTGTTCTGTCCATGACTTTAAACCTCTCACTGTTAGGCATGTAATATAGTTGTAGCCGTGGTGGTGTAGAGATGTATGCAAGTAAGGAGGACACTAAGGCTTCTACTGGATTACGCACGCATCTATATTCAATCCGTGAAAAATATATATATAAATTCTCTATTAACGTACAAATATATAACAAAATAATCAGTAAATCGCAAGCATCACAAAAAATACAAGTAACACATAAAGACTAGAAAGTACAACGCAACCTCAAAGACGCAACTCAAATAGATTCTACAACTACACATTTAAAAACTCCATAAACCGCAATAATTAAAACGTACCTCTTTGGTATCCTTTACTCTTAGTGAAGCGCAAATCCCGTGACAAAGTCACACAGTATAGATATAGATTGCACAGGCTTCCAGACCCTGGCGCAAGTTACAGGTATAGTATTAGGTGTATATATATAAAGTATCTGGTCATACAACTGACTCTACGCATATCTGGAATGCAAGTGAGGTCCCTGGAACTCTCAATGCCACATGCACGAATGACCTAACAGAGGGCATGACCTCACCCACTGCATAAACATGACGCACACTTACAATAGTATACTAATAATTCATCACTTTACCACTGTGACTGTTACTACACTTTATATTAAGCCCATTTGACAGCCATAACCTGTGTTTCTAACATTGAAACTTAATCCAGTGTACCGTAATGGACCTGGCCATTCTTTGGATGTTCTAACTGTATATAATATATGATTATATTTGTAAACTACTTCCCTCTATTCCAATCCCTAGATCGTTACTAGTACAGTATATCAAGTATTACATCAGTTTTGTTTCTTGGGGGCGTCGAGGGCCATGTCGGGCCCGAAAAAAAACAATAGGGTTGCGCCCCGGCCAACTCCACATTTTCCTGGGTGTCACGGCTGTATTGCTTGGACATGTGGGTTCGCAGATTTTCTTATAAATACTGGGGTGTTTACACTACCACAATCAACAAAATACAACAACACGCTGCCAAAGTTAGTGAACAATTATTATTACACGTCTTATTGCACTAATTTTAACATCAAACTACTTAACACTAAAACAAATTAATTAACTTATAATTAAATATTGAATATCATTTGCCCGTTACGTTATATTGCACCCTCTATTATATTGCCCCTCTTATTTCTACGTTCTTCCTCACGTTCCCGTTTATTCCATTCTCTTTCCTTTTCAACATAATCATGTAACTGATCAGCCTTATAGCCAAAGGCCTTTCCTATAGTCATGAGTTTGTCAATTTCTAAATCCCCTATGTGAGACATTGCAGAGGGCTGTATAGGGGAACCAGTAGATAAAAATAAGAATCAGACTTACAATACACAAAGTTTTAGGTCTATAAAAGACTTAGGCATCAAACTCCCCGGAAAGCCAGTCCACACCCTTCTCCTGAAAAATGTAAGAAAAGACACCATCAATACATAATATTACAACACCAAAATAAAGTACACCCGTACGTATTTTCAATATGCATACATAGAATATGTAACAATTACAATAATTTGATACTTTCTGAAAATCTTTTCACTTTATCAAAATACGTATTTTCAGTATGCATACATAGAATATGTAACAATTACAATAATTTGATACTTTCTGAAAATCTTTTACAACACCAAAATAAAGTACATCCGTACGTATTTTCAATATACATACGTAGAATATGTAACAATTACAATAATTTGATACTTTCTGAAAATCTTTTTACTTTCCCGGACAGGCCCCCGTTGTCACGTCTGTATTGCTGGGACATGTGGGTTCGCAGATTTTCTGATAAATACTGGGGTGTTTACACTACCACAATCAACAAAATACAACAACACGCTGTCAAGGTTAGTGAACAATTATTATTACACGTCTTATTGCACTAATAATAATAGTTTTGATGTAGTCACTATTATTGATCAAGAAACCCAATTCACCGCGCATGTCATGAAAGAAGTAAGCAGATTATTATCAATGAAACAAATAACTACTACTCCTTACAACCTTAAATGTAACGGCCTTGTTGAGCGATTTAATGCAACCCTCAAAGCAATGCTTAAAAAAATGTGTGCTGAAAGGCCAAGAAATTTGGATAGGTATATTGAGCCACTTCTCTTCGCATATCGAGAAGCGCCACAGGGTAGTACAAGATTTTCCCCATTTGAGCTTCTCTACGGGCGAACTGTCAAGGTTCCCATGCAAATATTGCGGGAGTTGTGGACAGATGAAATAAACGAAATCGAAACCCAAAATACTTATCAGTATGTAATTGACTTAAAGGAGCGTCTCCAGGAAACGTGTAAGCTTGCGAAAAATGAATTAGAGAACTCACAGACAAAGTACAAGCATTACTATGACAAACGAGCTAAACCTAGGACCCTGAGCGTAAGTGATGAAGTGTTACTGCTCCTCCCTACCGACAAAAACAAATTGTTGATGCATTGGAAGGGTCCGTTCACAGTCGTAAGGAAGTTAAATGACCTTGACTATACTGTAGATTTAGGAAATACCCACAAAACATTTCACATCAACATGCTTAAGAAATATTATAGACCTTCCGGCGATCTAGAAAATCGTACGAGTGCTGTGTTAGTTCAGGCATCTGAGTTGTTGAACATAATTGAGACACCCCAGATTGACGATGAACTAGAGGAAGTATCAGGATGCAGCTTAGTTGCAAAGAAAAGATTAGAAAGTTTACCAACAAAAACTTCAAAAGAAACCGTTAATGACGTAAATATTAATAGTAATGTAACACGAGAGCAAAAGGAAGAGTTGAGAAAGCTGATTCATAACTACCCTGACGTGTTTACTGATTTACCTGGTAGAACTCAATTGGGTGAACACGATATAGTTCTTACAGACGACCAACCAGTAAGAAAAAGGGCTTACCCGACCCCCCATAAGTTAAGACAAGAAATTCAATCCGAATTAGAAGATATGATACATATGGATATCATAGAACCAAGTGATAGTCCATATGCGAGTCCCTTGGTGATCGTGAAAAAGTTAGACGGTACAAACCGGCTCTGTGTGGACTATAGGGCTTTAAATGCAAAAACACAATTTGATGCTGAGCCAATACCTGACATATCATAAATATTTGCAAAGTTGGTGCATAGTAACTATTTTACAAAACTGGACTTAACAAAGGGATACTGGCAAATTCCGATGAAAGAAGAAGTAAAGCCATTAACAGCGTTTATAACTCATCACGGACTTTTTAAGTTTAAAACTATGCCTTTTGGTTTATGCAACTCTGCAGCTACATTCAGTTGTGCAATGCGAAAACTATTAAAGGGACTAAAGCATGTTGATAATTACATTGACGACGTATTGGTTTATACTGTGACTTTTGAGGAACATATACAAGCCCTTAATGCCGTATTGAAGCGCCTAAGATTATGTAATCTCACAGCAAAACCGACAAAATGTTTTATAGCCCATAACACTGTCGAGTTTTTAGGACACATAGTCTCTCAAGGCAAAACTAGCCCAAAATAATAAATAGGTCAATTTACAGTTATAGTCCCTAGTGGCACGTTGCCAATAAAGTAAAATTCAAAACTTCCAAACGTCACAAGTTATAATGAGTCAGATAGTTAGCTATACAATAGGAACAAAATAAGTCCAACTTGGTAGGGTACACCTGTGTTTCGAGGTATATAAGTATATTGTGTAATAGCATTCGGGGTTGAGATCCAGAACTGGTATTAAAATTGTACGCAGAAAGTTATAAGGTTCAGGCCGTTTATAACGCCTAGGGCGAAGTATTATAATATTAGTTTGACCACCTTCCAAAGCTATAGACAAGAGCACGTGGCGTCTGTCATAGGGGAAGTAGTGGGAACTTTTTTAAATTACACCGCAACCTTGGTAAATCATATACTAAACATATTTAAGACTTGGAGCATCCTTCTAGGAAACCAGCCCAACGCCTGTGTCCTGGACACCGTTAGCCATATTGTATGGTAAGATTTCATTCCTTAAATTAAAATGTATATGTTACTGTTATATTATGCCGATTTTGAACACTACTAGAAGTATAGTTACATGACCGTCCTACAGACGTGAATGAAACATATAACACGGAGTAGTGGAATGCATTAAGTAAAGACTTTAACATATTACGGTAGTATATCACAACTGAAGCAATTACAATCGAAGTGATGCCTTGCTATTAATTGGAAGTTACCGTATGAACTTGCTAATATTATCTATGTTAATAAATTAGGAAACGTATATGATTTTGTTAGTTGAATGCAACCAGTACCTGATTTATTACATTGAAACTTATAGGCAGCTAATCCGGGATTCCTGTTTGGCCCGACGAAACACCAGGAACAGACCTGAACGTGGCCCCATATACTGGCGGACCCTGAAATATACACGCGACGTTTTTACCCACTTTGAACTACGGATAGTATGAACATTATGGTTTAACGTTGCAAGGGGATAGTAAGCTGAAATAAGAGGGGCAATATAATAGAAGGTGCAATATAACGTAACGGGCAAATGATATTCAATATTTAATTATAAGTTAATTAATTTGTTTTGGTGTTAAGTAGTTTGATGTTAAAATTAGTGCAATAAGACGTGTAATAATAATTGTTCACTAACTTTGGCAGCGTGTTGTTGTATTTTGTTGATTGTGGTAGTGTAAACACCCCAGTATTTATAAGAAAATATGCGAACCCACATGTCCCAGCAATACAGACGTGACACTGGGCGATCCAAAAATGACCCCGGACCTCAAGACTGTAGACTCTCCCCAACCCCATTTTCGCTGCGAACCTAACCTCCCCTATTTACTCGCTACTGTTTCCTATAAGATACATTAATTGCTGTGAAATTTAGACCTCTCGTTAAACAACATACACTCTGTACCATAAGTTATGTACAATATTGTTAAGTGTTGTTAAATTCATTGACCCTGGACCTTGAGCTAACAGAAAAGGGACAGACTAAGCATTGACCGTATATTACTGTAATCAATTCGCTGTTTATTAATGTTTATCTATTACATGAATATATTCCACACATTGTATCTTACATATTGTATTGTTACTAGTAAACTTGTTAATATACCCATTTGACGGCTTGTAACATATGTTTACTACATTGGAACTTGATTCAGTCTTATGGAATGAGATACATTTTGCTGTTCAAGAATGTTTATAAATATTATGTCAATTCAATCATTGAACTTGCATATTTAGCAATGATTGCTTACTACATCACTTTAATGAAACCATTAAATGTTAAGCAATATTTTTTAGTTTATTTTGATCAACCCACTGCAGTGTACCTTTCTTGATTGATTACAACATCAATGTTATCAATTCAGTGCCAATTTTCAAATATTTGTCGACTACATCCCTTTAGTCCACTCATTGTATGTTAGTAATATTTTTTGACTACATCAGTCTAATCCACCTGTTGCTTGATTAGTAATACTTGTTCACTACATCTCTTTCATTCTCTCATATTAATTTTAGTAATATTTACTTACTACATAATGTTAATCACGGTTCAACCCATTGCCTATTTATAAATATTTGTTACTATTAACTTTCTTCCAATCACTCAATGTGTTTTGCTTACTTGTCTCTACCCATCCGATATGTCAGTACTTTTTATATACTACTTCTCATTCAGAAACCATCAACTGATAACCGATATATGACTCAATTAAACAGTTATTGATATATCACAGTTATAGTTTGTTCATTGGATGACGTCACTTTATGTTTGTTACTTTGACTAAGCCATGCTGTGTTCAATACAGTGACGTGCGCTGAATATATATACTCAAGAACCACGTCAGTTTTATTGTTATGCTCTTAGTGATGTGCGCTGAATAACAAACGTCTGAGGGTCTCAAGTACCACTTCAGTGGTATCTCGATGCTCCTGTTAGTAATTACAATTCCGTTATGTTAATATAACAAATATAACAAAATAATTAGTATACATGGTTACTTACTCTCCACCGACCAGAGTCGAGATCAAGCC
Source organism: Apostichopus parvimensis (assembly GCA_000934455.1). Lineage (NCBI taxonomy): Eukaryota > Metazoa > Echinodermata > Holothuroidea > Aspidochirotida > Stichopodidae > Apostichopus > Apostichopus parvimensis. Next base: position 52,244 of record KN885562.1, on the reverse strand, counting down.
AATAATATTCATCATTGTTAGCAGAAACAGGGAACCAGAAAACTGTAAGAAACAAATAAGATTAATAAACAATACATAGGCTATAACAAATAAAAGAAGATCAATGATTGTTAGTGAATGCATCATTTTGAACAATACACAATAGAAACAACAATAGTACGTTTTATTATGATCTATATTGTCTCTAGGGATGCATATTCTTTCTTTTCGCTGACAATACTTTGGGTTTTTATGGTGTCACATGTTCTTTAGTGAAGTTATTTGGAGGAGAATGGTGAAGTCAGTCATACTATCGGTGATTTTCACCTGGGAACGCATTTTATACACAACAAACAAAACTAAAACTGTAGATATTCCCAATGAATCCCTCTATCCGTTCAGTCCCTGGTTAGCACCCAGCTACAATGAAATATAAAATAAACTAAAATCTGTTCAATGTTACACGATAAGATCATCACACATTTCGTTAAATGTAATTTGTTGTTTTTGTCTGCAATATTTGACCTTTATTAAATAGTTGTTAAGAATTGCTAGTGATTACCATTTCGTCAAATCTTAAACCTTTAACGTCATTGTACATATAACTTGAACATCGGCCGCAATGAACACGAAGCATATCTATCTCACACTGCGATACAGCAGGTATATAAATATAAAGTACATATATTTCACCATTTAGGAAAGATCTTAATCCTTGGGAAAGCATATATTTTAGACATTTACTTAAATTTCACAAATACCCATGTAATAAGTCTGCAAGTGTTCAAGTTTTAAACAATGTTTCAATACATGTGTCATTTTGTCTAGTTTGGAAACCATCTAATAGTGTTTGTCAGTATTGACAGCGTTTTCAAAGACGTGTATTCATAGCACAATACCAGGTCAACACTTTCAAAATATGTTTTTCGCGATTGGGGTACAGAATTAATCTTCTGCTCTTCATTGTATGTTTAACTAAATGATGCATCACAAGGCAGTGCTAGATCATACAGTTGGATCATTAGTCGCAACTCTGTAATGCTGCGAGTTGATTTCCATACGTTTCTTTATCCGTCGTGTTTCGACTTTTCTCAAATTTTGTACAAAATGTAGCAGTTTTAACATAGAAGTCAAATTTGAATAGATGGGTCAATAAGGAACTTTTGTCATCAGTTTAACAATTTCAATTATAAACATCAGTTAAAAACGTATTTACGGTCATAATAAACAAAGTAGACTTTTCGACAAACATCGTCAAAATTGTTTACTGTAACAGTCAATGACTCCCCGATGATATGGCGCCCTCAGTTTGACTGAAACTAAAACCCAATCAAATGTCGACTACCTGGAATGGTTCGAACTGTAAACAACATGACACATGACAGAGTCATTAATCGATTAATCAATATGAACTTTACCAATCACTCCCCGAGATTTCAGTGTGGATAGAGATGGTCCGACGGGAATTGATGAGGGCAGCAGACAGTCTACTAGGCTATAATCAGAGAAAGAAATATAATCAGTCATTTGCCATTACATCCTTCTTTAATTGTTTCTTTTTTTTATACTGCAGTATAAAGATTAACCCATAGAACACAATACATCAGTAGTTGTTCCTTCCTCTATTTTACAATCTCACACATCTGTAAAGTATTTTGGAAGGATCAGGAACACACCGGCTACGGAAAAGCTAGAAACAAATAAAGCGGTATGATGGAAGATTTTTCTTAAAGGCCAAAATTTTAACTCCAAATCCTAATGTCCATAAGCAGGTTTTATTATGACGTCAAGCCCTCAATCGGAAACGATGATAAATTATTACAGCGGGGCAGCAGTGAATATACAAGTTGAAGTACGGCTCTGTTTCATTCTTTTAATTCCGCTTAATCCCCACCCTCCTCTTCTTTCCCACCCAGCCTGTTCCGTTCATTGTCGGGTGGTCATAAACGGCACCATACTATTCCTGTCCAAAGACAGATGTCGCTGATGTAACCAAGTCGATCTGAAGGATGAAAGTTTACAAATTTAAATCATGCAATGAAGCCCTTACTTTATGCACGCATATATTTGTGTGTATCAGTTATTGAAATTAACCGACCATTAAAACATAATATCAAAATGAAGGAACGTCCGGCTTATCAAGGGCGCTTCAAGGGGGGGGGGGGCGGTAGTAGCTGGGGTGTATAATATATAAAGTGTCGGTGATATCTTTTTCTAAAACCCAAGGAGTTTCGATTACTAGTCATAGAACTGATCACATCAGTTTTTTTTTCATTTCTCATTTCGTTTGCATAACTGTTAGTTGCTGCGAATTTAGTTATCTCATAACACAGAAACAGTCCCACGAATATAATAAGGTTGACTATATTTTTTCAGATGTACAGTAAACATCGAAAATTAACATTCTTTTCCGCAATATTGTCAGCTTACATAAAATGTGTCATTAAAGTTAAATTTTGCTTGAAGTGTTATTCGGGGTGACCTAAATAGCATGTATGCATAAATTGAAGACGCGGTAGTATATCTCCTGATAATAGTTTAATAAACACGATATGTTTTATGTCGCAATTTAAATGTGCAAATGAAATGTTCTCTGATGAACATTTAACACAGTAAAGCTTTGCTTATTTTTTTCTCGATCCCGATCAGTTGATGGATTATGAGAACGTTATTAACAGTTTAAGAATGAAGGGAGTTTCTAAATGATGGTTTTAAAAAGGGCAAAGCTGTGAATTCGAATCCGTAAGAATCACAGCAGAAACATATTTCATAACTTCATAAAGTGCGTCACCAATTAATATACTTATTAACATGATAGTATAAGCCCTGTTTCATTCTTTTCACCTCGTTTCTACCTCCCCCACCCACAACCCCAACTACCAATCGTTAGTTTTTTTCGTTGCATGCTCCGATACCTCATCGTGCTAATTCACTTTTAAAAGCTGTTGAACTCTTTTCACCTCGTGTCTACCTCCCCACCCCCACCCTTACTACCACTCGTTCCTTTCTTTCGTTGAGTGCCCAGATATCTCACCGTGCTATTGCAGTTTTAAAAGAATAATCCCGTCAGTGTTTAATCAATCATATTATTCAACTCTACCTGGCAGGAGAAAATGCCAAAACAGTACATGATGCAAGCATTTGCTCTGTCTTGATGTTTGTTTATCAGTAACTGAAAGTGCCTGCTTATTTTCAATATTTCCATTACATGAAGGAATGTCCGGCTTCAAAAAAAAGGGGGGGGGGGGTATTAGATGGGGTGTATAATATAGAAAGTGTCGGTGATATATTTTCTAAAACCCAAGGAGTTTCGATTATTAGTCATAGAAAACTGATCACATCAGTTTTTTCATTTCTCATTTCGTTTCCATAAAACTGTAAGTTGCTGCGAACATAGTTAATCTCATAACGCAGAAAGAGACCCACGAATAAGCTAACAAACAAATAAAACAAGATATGTAAATGCATTACGTCATCAATATCTTGTTAAGACATACACGTAAAAAGGTTGACTATTTTTTTTTCAGATTTACAGTAAACATCGCAATATTGTCAGCTATTAAAGTTAAATTTTGCTTTAAATGTTATTCGGACTGACTTAAATAATATTTGTGCATACATTGAAGACGTAGTGGTATATCTACTGATAATAGTTTAATAAACACGGTATGTTTTATGTCGCAAGTTAAATGTGCAAATGTAATGTTCTCTAAATGAACATATGAAACATTAAACCTTTGTTGAATGTTTTCGATTCCTATCAGTTGGTTGAATGTGAGGAAGTTAAAAAAAAGTTAAACGATCCAGAGAATGAAGAAAATTTCTAAATGATGGTAGTTTTAGTAAAATGACAAAGCTGTAAATTCGAATCCCTGAGATTCACAACAGAAATGGTACCATTATGACACAGTGCCCTCAATAGGGAAACATATTTCCTATAACTTCATAAAGTGCTCCAGCAATTCATATACTTAATTACATAATAGTATACGCTCTGTTTCATTCTTTTCACCTTGTTTCTACCCCCCCCCCCACACCCACTACCAAGCGGTATTTTTTTCCCGTTGAATTTTCAGATACCGCACCGTGCTAATGCACTAATGAAAGCTATGTTTCATTCATTCCACCTCGTTTCTACCTCAGCACCCCCACCCCAACTACCAATCGTTAGTTTTCGTTTAGTGCTCAGATACCGCACCGTCCTATTGTACTTTAAAAGCTCTGTTTCATTCTTTCCACCTCGTTTCTACCTCCCCCACCCTCCTCAACCCCACCCCAACTACCAATCGTTAGTTTTCTTTGTTGAGTGCTCAGATACGTCACCGTGCTATTGCCCTTTAAAAATGTTAATTTTTTAATTCTTTTCACCTCGTGTCTACCCCCCCCACCCCCACCCCAACTACCATTCGTTAGTTTTTTTTCCTGGAATGCTCATATACGTCACCGTGCTAATGCAGTTTAAAAGACTAATCCCGTCCGTGTAGAATCAAACATTTTATTCAACTCTACCTGGCGGTCAAAATGTTAAAACAGTACTTGGTGCAAAGATTTGCTCTGTCTTGATGTTTGTTTATCAGTAACTGAAAGTGCCGGCTTACTTTCAATAATTCCATGAAATTAAAACAGGGCCGCAGCCAGCCCCCCCCCCGCTGAGAGTTTTCACTTCCAAAAGGAAAGTAGACCTATGATAATGTGGACCTCTGTGCATGTGATATGCGCTATTTCAATTACTTTTTAGCGAAGTCACTTTTATCATTTCTTGTGATTTCATTAGTCAGTAGTGTACAACCTCAATATTCTAGGTACGTATAGGAATGGCATACAGAAAGAAAAAAACAAGGTTTAGTTTAACCTCTCATCACGTATATGTGCACGAACGTGTATGCGATGACCGTGCGTTTTTCTTTAGTTTCAACTATTCATTAA
>KN885562.1:28828-42588 GCA_000934455.1 Apostichopus parvimensis | reverse complement strand
TGAGATTAATAAATTGATTAAATCAACAGATATTTAAAACAAGGTTTTAAATCAGTTAAAGTTTTTTGTTTGAATATGTATGTTTTACTTCCTGCACAGTGAAGCTCTCACACTAGGTTTAATGGGTATAAAGAATATTTCTTTAAATGAGTTAAAATTAATGAATGCATCTAGAAAGGTAAGATTATGTGACCTCATAATCTTAATTACGTTGAAAAAAATAATGAAAAACATTTTCCAAGGAGGAAAACCAACAAACTAATAAAATGTATTTTGAAGAATCTCTTTAATTAAAAGTATAATAACAGTTGAGTGATTATTCAAATTTAATCAGATTAAAAGAAAAAGAAACAACAAAGCAAAGGAGGATTTTAAAGAACATGCGACATGATGACTTTACAACTTCGACCGAGATACATTTCCTGAAATAATGAAATTAATCAGATCTAAATAAATGTATCTAGAGTTAAGAGCAAGATATTGAGAACTAGGAATGCGGAATATTGTTTTCTTTCCTGTAAGAATCATATCGTCTGTCACCAGAATATTCCATACCGGGAGACAATATATGTTTATAACTCTCAAGGATGCTGGCTTTTAATGATTATGTTTGGAAAGTTGATCGACCCCTCAACCCCTTCACTGATATGTATGCTACTAATATTAACAGTATCACAGGGAAATGTGAAAGAAACTTACATTATTAATGATTATAAATTACTAAAAAATACAAAATATTACAAACCTTCCTCCATTGACCAGATATCAGATCAAGGTAACGAGCTTCCTTCGATGATATGACTGTAAAAATAGATGAAATAATAAAATCAATAAATTATCATAGATATAAATGACATATTTTAGACAATACCTAAGGTTCAAAATTAATTTGTTTCACATACTGTTAATGTTAACAGTCAGAAGTAATGTACCTTTACTAGAGGGATCAAATATCATTAATCTGAGCTACTGAAATGTTCTCTCTACTAATTAATTAGTAATTAAGTACTCAAATTAACAGTCACTAGTAATCCAACCAATTATTTTAATCTCTTTGTTACCTACTACTTCAAGCTTACTTCACAGTCATTTTTTATAGGCTAACAATAATATATTGATGTGTAAAAGTAAGTTGGCCTAACTACTTTTACTAGGCCAACTTACTTTTACACATTCTATTACACAAGCTATCTAGTGGATAAGCAGTTTGCTAACAATTTTATTGTATTTTAATGATATATTAAGTAACTCAAAACACTTTCATATCATAGGTACTATTTTAATATATAAAGGGACTTGCTTAAATCAGCTCAAGGAACTCCAGAGAAAAAAGAACCTTTAGGAAGTCCAACCCCTCCCCCATCCGTTCCACCCCAACCCCACACATAACTAGATTGTTTGTTGTATGCAGGATCTACCTCTAGATCCCCAATCTAGATTCATTCTTGCCAACAGATATCTCATTTTACTAGCCCCCCCCCCCCAGCTCTCACCTCCATCCCCTCCACCGTACTTCCCTCTCTTGTCACAAATGTGTCAAACATTGCAATAAAAGCAATCTACTTCAATAATTCTTTTAATTCTTATTTAAAATCGTACCTTTAACATTCCTTGATCTTGATTCTTCTGGTATGATGTCTGGATTGATCGATGACGGCAGTTTACAGTTATGAAGCCTGCAAAGATAGAGAAAGCAGAGGAAGTAAATATTTAATATTTATGAAATGAAATTAATATCTGATGTTATCATTGTAATAAATAACATGAAGGTCAATGAATTTGCCTGTTGACAAGTATCAGCCACTAGTTATGATGGCCAAACAACCTTTACACCACCCCTCCTTGCACCCTCCCATTAACATTTGATGATTTGTTCATTTTAACTATTTATATTTTGTAATAACATTTGCATAACTCTTGAATATATTCTTAATGTTAATAACAATAAATGTATTTAAAATAAACAGCAATTTTCGTTTCCATGTCATTGAATTTCTGCCTATATTTTTCTGCCAAGTTTAACATAATAATTTATTTGTATCTGTTTATTGTAGTTCTAGTTCGTTTATAAGTTTTAATGTTATTTGTTGTTCCTATTATACTAAAAAGCCCCCCCCCCCCCACCAACTCGCTTTGTTGCATCCTACTGTGTGGAAAACCCTTACGAGGTGTTGTTAACTGCACAATCAGTAATGAAAGAAAAATGTTAACATATTTCCCAGCTTAAAAATGCTTCCAAATATTGCAACATTTTAAGCCGCACGTCTCAACACAACACCCGTACATTTAACTAGAATAAATATATCACTGCAAAATACCATTACCTCATCCCCTCCTATGTACTCCATACGTTCACTCTTTGACTACCCCCTCCTTCCCCTCGTATCCACATATTATCAGCCAAGGCCTGTTTTGATGTTTTCCCCTTACCATAGTGCCTTGAATCTTGGTGACTTTATTCCATAGTTTATTAATCCGATCACTTCTTCCTCTGTAAATTCTTGTTTCTTTATTCCTACATTGATGGATATCTTCTCTACTGATGACAGGCTTGATAAACTAAGACCGGACTCAAGTCTGATATCTTTACCGTCAAATCCACTGAAGGACCATTGTAGGCGTAGATGAGATATTGGAATCTGACGAATAGGAAAGAAAGATTACAGTTAACTTATCTTATAGTTCATCAATAATGAATAAATACACATGCCGGATATCCAACGTATATGTAATAGAACACATGAAATGCTTAAAAAAGCTATACAATTAATCATTAATTTTAACAAAGAATTGTATGTGATTTCTTATTTTTTCGATTTTCATAATATTAGGAATTTTATTTCATTTAAATTATTTAATATGAAAAAAAAAGAAGAAGAGTGGTGACTAATTCAAACTTGCTTGCCAAACGTACTAATAAAAAAACATGATATAATGATGATTTTATTTATATAAAATTTGTAAGCTGACGATCTTCAAATGAAAGTGAAAAACAATATCATAAGTATTTATATTTGGTCTGTAATATTATATTTAGCACATACATTAACTATTTCTGTTGTTTTCATAATCTATGTTATTGTTTCATTCCTGTCAGTCAGTGCATTAATTCATACAGCCACACTAGCGAAGACTCGACAACGTTCCTGCCGTGAGTGACCCACTACAAATGAGTTTCCTTCCCGGGAGATACAGCGCATCTCGATGTGTTTATCGTATAGGCCTACATCCTATTTAAAATCAATTTCGTAATGGTAAAGATAAAATATATTTTCCAATCATTGAAACGACACAAAGATTATATAGGCTAGGGCTATATTAATTTCGTGTCGTACATATTTTAGACTTTCCACTCTCCAGCCGACCGGCAAACCAGTAGCGTAGGCAGATAGCCGACCCGGTTAAAATTAACATAGCCTAAGCCTACACAGTATTAACGAAGCCACCGTAATATCTTATTAAAATGTAATTTTATAGACTCATTTGAGTTTAACTTTCCCATTCAATTTTCCCCATCCCCAAGTTTGATACTGTTAACCTGTAATCTTTTGATCTCTCACGTTTGACCTACTGTAACTGTAAGCCTAGGCCTAGACTAGCCTATATCCGTTAGAAACATCCAACCTTACTGCTACCAACTTTACTATATTTGTCTATTAAGGCCCACACTCCACAGTATATAATTTATTTAGGATAAATTTGGAAGCTAATTTTATGACTGAGACAATAATTAAATCAAAATTTAAAAGGCTGGCGGAGGATATACAGGCTATATATATATTGCCATATTCTAAGCCCTTACTTTTCCCGGTAAGAGAATCTTACACTAGCCGTAGCTAACGGTTAAAGTCTAACGTTACATTACGAAGGCTAACAAGTTGATAATGAAACACATGACATCGTGAATGTAACGCGGACACTGTCCAGTATCATTTGACGTGTTTAAGACGTATCCTAGGCCTACGCGTCTGCAATGTATTAGATCACAAACTTTTTGCTTTTTTGTATTTTCCTTAAAAAGCTAACGTTGTTTGTTATACCTAGGCCTAGGGCCTAGGCTACATATTTATTTTTACAACTAACGTTAGGCTACCACGTCAAGCAATTGGCCTTAGTATAACGCCAATGATTAACGCTGTCGGTGCAAACGAGTAGAAATTTATGCTGGCAACTACCATACCCTACAATATATCTAGCGGTTTTAAATTAAACCTGAATGAAAATTGATTAATTTGATGAGCTTGATACATGCTATTATTTTGTTCGGCTAGACGTTGTCTAACTTGAACACATAAAAGGAAGTTTACCAACGGCAACAGATGACCGGATGTCTATTTTGGAGTATATGCCCTAGGCCTACTTGTTCTTTGTGCGTTCAACAAGCTCATTTTTTGGATCTAATATCTGGTTTATCATCTATCTGTTTCATGTTATTTCTACTCTGCTGACGTTTCTATTTTGTTTTACTTCTTTAGGCTCCAATTTCAAGAAGAACAAACGTAACGTAAGTAATATTATAGGCCTAGTACTATTAGGCTAAAATAGTCATTTCAGACAGGCAAGGTTACATAAAGAAGTAATACCATTGAAATTCATGCAACGACAAATGTTACAGAAAAGACAAATCTCTCAAGCATGCCTAGGCCTATAAATGTTGACTTTAAATAGGCCTATAATTACCGTAAGTCAATATAATAACAGCAGCAAACCATACGCGGTGTAAGTCCATTGGCAGCCATACAGTATAACGATAAACATGTATGTGTGTACGTGTAACTAGTAACGAACTGAATCTCCAAACAGAGTGTACGTAATAAACGTGACCCGCCCTGCGGGAATCGATTCATACGTCTACGTGCGCAGATGGTCAACATTCACTGTGCGGCTTTGTTTAAATTTGAGAACAGGTGTTTTGTTGTTTGAGTGTACTGCACTGGTGACAAGAAGCTTCAAAATGTTTTAAATTGTTTAGGCTTTGGCTATTCTTCTTCAAACATTCCTTCTACTATACCAAATTACATGAAACTTGTGTAAATTTAATAAGCCAATATTAGTTGGACAAACCAAATAAATGTCCTTTTCGAAGCTAAAAATAAAGAAGGAAAATGGCAATTTCGAATATGCATATTCAAATATTGAAATATATCGACTGGTTGTGCACAATAGAGGGCGCACTTGCTAAACAAATGTTACAGGGGACGAGGGCGTTTAGTGAAGACTAGGGATATAGGAACGACTACATTGATGATAGATATATTTTTCCTCTCGGTCTGCAGGGTTCCATCTCTTTTTCTAATTAAGCCTATTTTTGAAATATTTGGAGATAAATGAACGGTCCTATCGTGTTTGTTTCATAGTCTACGATACATTATTGACAGTGTTATCACTTCGGTTAATGCAATTATTTCTTAGGCAAATGATGACGTCACTTTGTCATATCAAGGTGTATATTCTTTGTGTGTCGTGGAGAGTTAACTAGTAAAAACAGTTATACTCTGGGCTGCGTGGAACGGGAAATCTGATTACAATTGTGTTAATCAATACTTACTCAGACACTGACACTTGGTTAATAAATAACATTTCATCATCTAGGCCAGATTAGTTGCCGTAGATGAAGTATAATATCCGTTGCTTGTAATGGACACGTGATACTGCAATGTACCGTTATAAGAACGGTAACTTGAAGTAGCAATATTTCTATAGCTGTGTTAAAATATAAGTGACTTACGTTGTGACTTGATGCAATTTCAAGAAGCAATACCGTAGATATCTGGAGTTGTTTAGAATCAGTTCCCCTTAGAGATACAATTGTCGAACACAGACGTTGCAAACTGTTTTGACCTTTAATCTGGAATTGAAAAAAGAACCGTCTGTAAATGAATATAGAACGAACCTCAAGTTGTAATATATTGTAATTGCTTCCTTGAGTATCAAAATTTCACATAATATTAACGGTAGATAAAAGCTGTGAGGGGAACAGATAATTCCCAAACCCGCTCATATTGTATGCTTGAGGGAAATTAAGTTAAATGAACGGTGTGACATTTGGCTTTTCATGACACCATAAAGACTCTGCTGTCTGTTAGGAATTTGATTTTAAGCAAGGGGGTGGCAACTATTTTGTAATATTCGTTTTGGGTAGGGGTCTAAGGGTAGGGAGATACCCTCCCCCGTGAGAAAACTTTCATTCAGGGGTATATATTAAAACTGGTGCTAACATCAGTCACGGAACTTTTCTTAATTAATGATTGTATGACTCTTATTGACACCATATAGGCTCTACCCTCCGTTAAGTTTTTAGAGCTGTAGGGATAGAGGGAAGGGGGCTTTGAAGTATGGTAACATTCGTTTTGTAGGAATACGACTTTGCTCTTCGTTTTTATACACACCTTTGGGGAACGAGATCATTGTTCCCATTCTCCTTGTGGCTTAAGCCCATGTATATCAACCATATAACAAAACAAAAATAGGAATTCATAATAGTTCATGTTGGTAGATATACACCGGTGCATAGTATGTATATTGAAGAAGTTCTGCTTTTATTACAGAAGACAATAACATTTGAGTATTGAAGTTTCAATTACTAAAAATCAAAGTTAACTTGTTCAGCGAAATATCGTGTAGCAAGTCAACAAAAACTGGCAACCCTACAAAATCTTGTTTTTATACAATGAGACTTCCTCTCACCAAACTATTTTTAGTTTCCAGACAGTTTTTTAATTTAAAGCGCCCCCGTGTAAAATAATCAAAGATTCCGTCCGTCTGGAATGCAAACTGTCTAGATGGGTTGCTGGGCCTCGTGTGTTAGGGACATACATAAATCCTGCAAACACGTGCTCTAACATAAAATTATATGATGCTTGTCTTTATTTACTTTTCCTGTCAGTTATGTTGAGTTTCTTTCTTAGTTGTGTTGAATTACTTCAAATAAGGTGCTAGGGTGGCTAAGGTTCAACTTAAACTTTAGAATCACATTGTTGTTAAGTGTAATTAAGATTTAAAGTTGTAGCTTGACTCAGCCCTTCACAGACTTATTTCAGTGGGCTCATGTACAGTAATGATGTCATACATTGAATCTGCACATTACAAGGCAGGCCATGTGATCACAGGGATCATGCTTGGTAAGAAGCAGAGAAGTAATTGGCAGGACGATCCCATTTTAACTAGAGGATCATGAAATATACCAAGGGGGTTTATGGTCAGTTAATAGCTAATAGCAGAAAATGGAGCAGGCAGCTATGACCATGTATGCTAGTCCATTATGTTGAAGGTTGTTGCTATGGTGATATAAATGTTTAGGTAGTTAAGGTTGTATGCTTAGCCCAGAGATAAAAAGACTATTGTAACAGCAGTGGGTAATATAGATACATGAATCCTGCAAACAAGTGCTCTCATAAAACAATATATGATTTTTGTTGTTTATTTACTTTTCCTGTCAGTTTCTGTAAATCGCAGCATTTGGCGACCCTACCAGGACCTGTGATAGGGAATTTTACGATGCCCACAAGTGAACGTGCTAGACCCCTTAGGTAGACAGTGAGTAGAAGCATTGATCTAGGTTGGCAATTCTACCCCGCGACCAGTTACCAGTTGGCCGCCACAGACTTCAACAGTCGTCGCATCATGATGTCTCTAGAAGAGTTGGAAGAGGAGTTGAAGACTTCTCTACCCAAGCTTCCTCTCGACAGTGAAAGGAAGTCTGTGCCGATATAGATGGAACCACGACTAGGAAGATCACCTGCTGGAGCCAGATTAAAGGTATTGGTCAGATCTCGGATGGAGTTGAGGGAGATAACAGAGCCACCACCATGAAACAGCTGCATAATTCCATTAGCAAAAGGAAGATAACTGTAACTGACGAGCCCCAACCGACACCCGAGTCCTCCACACTCGCAGCCACTGTGCGTATCCATAACCTCGCTGAGGCACTTACAAGCAAACACTTTGAGATCCATGGTCAAATAGGGGAGCCAGGGCAAGAGACCGCTTTCCAGTCGCCAGCCTCACTACATAAATGGAACATAGCTCAAATAAAGGACTACAGTAAAGCCATTATGGACTTCCACTCAGGGCAGACGAGAAGGGCCCTACAGATATCACTCTATCCCAGCTGCTGAGAATAATTAAGGGATACTGTAAGGAACGTGGTGCCATAGAGCTATACCAAGAGCTAACGGCAGAAAGTCATGTGTGTCTCTCAGGAAGATTAACCAACTCTACAGTATGACGCCCAACTCGTCCGTGACACATTCCTGCAAGCGTAGTTCACATAGTAGTGTACATATGCCTTCATACTTGGAGACTACAAGTAATGGCACCACTGCTTTGTTTACATTCATTATCCTATTCGGCCGTTGGATTCAAAACGGACTTGCGAGTGCAGTGTGAGTACTATTTTGGTACTGGCTAGATAATAGACAGTTACTAGTGAACAATTCAACGGGTAACCCGATGCGTTGGCCTTCATATTTCTTGTGTCTTATCTTTTTGATAAACAGCCACAATCGAGGAAAATAGTTAACTTGTCATGATAATGTGATTGTATAGTCTAGGCAACATATGCAGTAGATAAGAATTGAAAGAGATGGTTAAAGGTTGCAAGATTGGTACAGTATCTGTTAGTTCGTGTTTACGAATTGTTATATCAGATTTTAAATGCATGCGTTCTTCCTAGGGATTAGTGACCTATGGTTACATGGCCTAGCCTAACTGAAGTTTATAGTAGGTTAGTGCTATGACACTCTAGTCGACTGCATTAGAGACATGACTGATCACAAAGTTGCTCTCAGGTACCTATTAGCTAATTTCATCTGGCAGCCTATAGATATGCTCCCATTCTTTATAGGAAAGTACAGGAGAATGCACAGTAGATCCCAAATGTATCTAGTTTATGTGTGTACTTGTTGTAGTACTGTACTTAAATAAATGAATTTAAAGCATGGGGAAATATGTTTTCCTGTGTTTTCAACTGAAGTACTAGTTCTAAAGGTCACATCTGTGCGAAATATAAACAAATCTTCCCATTGCTGTATTTACAAACAAATTTATTCATATTTAAACCCATATTATTGTCTTTAATTAGAATATACAACGTAAAGCCTTGTGACTTATTTAGCAGAATCAGAATACCATCAGTTTGTTTGATTGCAAACAACTTTAGGATTGTATGTTCGCTTTTGTATGTTTGAACTTTCCTCCATAGTTGAGCATGGGAGAAGTATCTTTCTATGACGTTAGCAGATTACAAAAAGAAAAGAAAGAAAGAATATAAATCATAATTGCCTACTATTATAGACCACAAACTATAGTTGAAAAACAAAACAGAACACAGCCTTACAATTTATGAATGCCACATTTCAGTATTTTCGTTCCTCCTGAAGCACCTTTCTGCAGGTTCTGAAGTAGGGTCTTCACAACAATTTCTTCTCTGACGTACTATTTGAACAGAAGTACACCAACTGCATTATGTTCCAATTGTCATTCTCAGAAACTGCTAACATCAGTTGCAGTACAGTATGTAGGTTTGTTTACTGTGTACTTAACAATAGGGTTATATGTACTTGATTTCACCCAATTCCAATGTCTCCCAGTTCCCATGTCTTTTCATGGATCCATACTGTATGTCAGAGCATGGAGGTTGACACCCTACGGCAAGAAACAAGTACTGGCGTTCTGCTTAGTCTTGACTTTTGTTGCAACCCTGGTCAACATTGACGCATAACCTTGTTTTTTTTTTCTCATTTTACCTGTCAACATTGTTTTGCTGAATTTGTTTGGTATGGTTTGCCAAAATTTATATAAAAAGTGCCACCTCTTGACAGGAGAAGATGCGGAAAGACAAACATGCCAGAAAAGCCATTGAAGACCAATATTCAGTAGAGAAGGCAGTGTTTGAATAAACTGTAAAATAGTTTGACTAGTAAAATACAATTGAATATTCAATTGTGTGTCTGCAAGAGTACTGCAAAGCACAATGTTATTGTTACTGACGACATGCTATGCAGTAGCAGGGCTCGACAAATAAGTAAGCCCGCTAGTCCCGGGCTAGTTCAAAACACACTCGGGCTAGTGCCAGTGTACAATTTTACTAGCCAATACACTTGCTACCCACATAATCCTTCTCATTTTTCTTTGTAGTAGAACATTGCCTACATTTGGAATTTATATAACACTAATGACATATATATGTATGTAATAATTATATATAGTTTGGGAAATATTTAGCTAGAAAATGGTACCTAGATTTTGAGATTCATTGAAATGAAACATTGTGATGAAACTGCACCGATACCAGTGTACATTTTGAATGTAAGTGATACACATAGATATATACATATAAAGGTGTGGGATTGACCATAGTGTAAATGAATTTATGTACAGTACTACTATTTTGGAAAATTTGTTAATTTATCTAGGAAATTATACTTATATTGGAGTTATCTATACAGGTACATTAAAATGAAACATTGTTATGAAACTGTGTGTACTGTGCACTGATATTTGTAGAGTAAAACAGCACTATTTTGTATAAGTGTATTCAAATACTAAGTTTTTATCTGACAAATTAGACCGGAATGTACTATCAAACTCTGCATTTCTTTCCAGGAGCAGAAACAGATTGGAATACACTAAGTTCGTCAAGAATCTTCCACAGAACAATCGGTATGAATGAAATAACTTCTTTTTAGGACACTCTACATTTTACAGAAGATTTTCATTACATGTAAGCATGTTACAAATTAAAGACTATAAATCAGGGTCACCAGCAGTAATCTTCTTTGAAAGACCATGGCCTCTGTGGTAGGAAAACAATTAGAGATTAATGATTACTAAACGCAATACCAGCTAATGAGGGAGGGGAGTGGGAGTAGAATAGCATGAATTTTAATTAAGGCTTCTGTAAATTGCTCTTGCTAAAATAAGGAAATAGGTATATTATCTGGCTAACTGTGTAATCGTATCGCACAGACACAGACACACATATATATGTATATGTATATATGTATTTATATATGTAGATAGATACTTTGGTAGGGTATATTTGGAGACATTTAAGGAGGTTCAATGTATTTATTCAATATTACTGTTTCCTGAGTTAGAAAGCACTTTAATGTCATTATCTTCATGGATAGCAAACATAATTAACATAGTTCCTTATTTAGTCTTATGTTGAATATTCAGTGAACATTCCAATTTTCACAAATATGAAGAAAAAAATGTGTGTGATAAAATGCTAGGAATAGTGTCAATATCCATATTGGAAGGAAACCTCTTTTTATGCATTTTTTAAAGCAATCATCTTGTTTGAAACATTTTGCAGACAATGTTAGTTCAATAATAAGCCATTAGTTTTTATTAAAACACATCACATATTAGTTAACACATATTATGGAATTTGCATATTCAGATAGACGTACTAAAATGGTAACTCCTTCCAATGTTCACAGAACAGGCTGACAATTACCACGACAGTGATAGCACAAACAATGGAAGTGGTGTTCAACCAACGCATACAGACAAAACAGTTTATATAATGTTATGAAGTATTTCAAGTGTTTATCAGTAGTATATTGCAAGGGTGTCGACAGATACACAGTGCACTCAGACCTTTAGAAAGCTCTTGTAGCTACTAGCCCACTTCATTGAGCCCAAAATAATCAGGAGAGTAAACCAATAGGCCTGAACACCAAAACGTAGTTGCATTATAAGATCGCCAGCTAGATAAAGCAGACTGGATAAGTTGTTTATGTTGTCTTTTTGGCAGTGTGAACATATACCAAGTGGACAGTGAAGACTTAGTGGAAAACAAGTTGACAGTATGGTAATTGACCAAACAACAAATACTATTCCAAGTAAGTGTTTCAGTAAGTGTTTGGTGATGTGTTAAAAAAAAATTAAAGTTAAATTAAATGTCATACATAGGTAAATTTGCTTCATGTATGTCCTTCACATACGATATAGGTCTATATGAAGCTTCTCCACTGCTTGAAAACTCTTTTTTTATGTTATTTGATTAATACTTGACAATATATGAATAAATGCCTTAAACAAACCACAAAAGCTGCCAGCATGTAAATGAGTTATGATCATGCAATTAGAAAGAATACCTAATGCTTCGCACACAAGATTATATCTACTATATATACTTCTTGAATTATCTGAAAAAGAACTAAGACTTCTTTCTCAGAAGGAGTTTGACAAATACAGAGAACAGTTTAAAAGTTTTAAAAGCTACATAATAAATTATATTAATCGATGTTTGTTTTTCTTTATACTTCCACACATATAACTGAAGCATTTCTGATAGTTGAAAAACTTGCACAGGTGTACCCTTGGCAGACTGGGCGTACACATATTATGTAAGAGATAACAGAAGAAAAGGTGCACAGATAGGATAGAGTTAATAAACGATGAGCAATGAATACTGATAGAACGCGTAACAGTTGCAACATTACACATGAATTTAAATTGCTTGAATCAGTTTAATGGATTGTTAATGACATTGAGGAGGCGTATAAATATAATAATTTATAATATTCCCAAGAACATTCTAGATATTTAGTTTTGTTTGAAAGCACATTCTTATTTCTCAGTGAAGTGTTAGTGTGCCATAGGAGGAGGAGCAGAGCTGTGTTCTTTGTTGTTTGATTTGTTCAGCTATTTATAAAATATATTTTACAATCTGAAGCTAATGTTGATTTTAACCTTTTACTCAACTTGTGACATTGGCCATTATTGACCAATCAGTCAGACTCCATTTGTCAAAAGTTTTTTTGTGTTAGTAACCTCCATATGTACTCGTTTCAAGATACGCTATATTCCATACTACATGTCATACGTTTCCCATTATGCCATTTTCCATTTCAATTTAATAGCATCAAGTGGAGAAAAAGGATACTTCAGATGAACTTACGGGGAGGCTTACTTCATATTTGAATTGATTTTGTTCTATTTATCCATTATAAATATATATATATATATATATATTATGTAGGCTATATATATATAGGTTATATATAGGCTATATATAGGCTATATATATAGGCTATATATATATACAAATACATACACATATATGTATACATACATACATACAAATACATAAATATATATATATATATATTCGTATATATTCGTATATATACGTATAATCACGTAGAAGGTAATGTTAAACAATAAAAACCTAATATGTGTTGATCAACAACGATCTTATGAACAAAGAGCGTAATTTGTCATAAAAAGGTACTAACGTTCAGCACTACGCGGTCTTCAGAGTTGATCATTACCCAATTGCCACTTTCGAAATCCAAACGAAATCCATGTTTCGATGGGCGCCAAAAGACTAGAAGAAAAGAATAATCAACTCACATAACAATTTTATTAAGTTGACTCATCAAACTTTTGATTATGATGCATTTTGAAATAAATTTGTATCATACTACATTTGTAAATATTTCCAAGTAGCGTCTTAATACTAATACCAAATATAAAAAGAGAATAAACCACTCTGACACTACTCCTGAAGTAGTATAAAAATGTGTACGAAAAGTACACTCTTACCTGTTAAGTATTTTGATTTCTTGGAAGGAGCTAAAGTCCCAGCAGAAAACTCAAAAGGCAACAAACAGTTAATAAATCTAAGAGAAAAACAAAAACAAAATTAAGAAAGAAAAGTCAACAGCGCTACATTTTATGAGATAAGAGTAAATGCCGCGTGGCAAACATATCACTGTTAAAGACCAGTGACTGATTATATATAT
>KN885562.1:0-28652 GCA_000934455.1 Apostichopus parvimensis | reverse complement strand
AATCAGTCACTGGTCACGAATTGCACGAATTGCAGTCACTGGTCACGAATTGATGCAACTAATCTTGACCAGCGATAATCTGGTATTTGGCAACAAACATTACCTTTAAATTCATGGCACCGTCTTTTGTCAACATCTTTATGGAAAACCTCGAGAAAGAATTTCTATGCCGACAAAACTTGAAACCACACACGTGGCTACGTTTTACTGACGATATCTACATGATATGGACCCATAGTGAGGCAAATCTAAAACTCTTCATTGATGACATAAACTCGCTCATCACACAATCAAATTTACTGCAGTTCTTTCTGGACATGACGTACACTTCCTGGACACCACAGTGACCCTACAAAATGGTTCTTTCAAAACAGACACCAAGAAGCACAACTACCTCTTACCAAGTACAATTGAAAATGCCATAAAAAAGGCAAAAAGCAAACCCGTACCGAAACATTGACGTACAAAACTCGTCTAACCAGTTCCAAAACGGTACCATTGGTTACTGAATTCCACCCTGGTCTCCCACCACTGGCTAATATCATTCACTTCAAAGCACCGAACGTCTGAAAACAATTTTCTCATAACTACATGTCTTCTCATTTAAAAGACCCAGTACACTACGGGATATTTTAGTTCGGGCATCCTTTTAGGATGACACCCCATTAGTGGAAAACAAACCAGAAAATACAGGATCATCGCCCTGTAAACAAAATTGCAAAACGTGCTTACTTGTCGATTCTACTGGAGCCTTTCAGAGCAACCAAACCAAACGCACGTTCCAAATTCGGCATAAAATAAACTGCCTATCCAAAAATGTCATTAACCTCATCTACTGCAATATTTGCAACTAACAATACGTTGGAGAGTCAAAAATCATTCTAAGGATAAGATTGACTCAACATAGATCTGCGACCAAAACAAAAAAAGATCAACCAACCTGTTGGAAATCACTTCAATCTCCCAAAATCATTTGATTGAGAATGTACGTGTTATTAACATTGACTAAAACGATTCTTGGACAAATAAATGTAGAAAATAAAAAATAACATGTATGGGAACTAAACCTAAAGACCACGGCACCATTCGGTTTAAACATCAGAAACGATCCGCAGTCCCATATAAACCAAAACAATTCCCTTTCCCTCTCTCTCTCTCCACCTCTCCGTCTTCCTCTCCCACCACCTCTCCCTCTCCCTTGATTTTCCAAATGTTGGTTGGATAAACAAAGGCAATTTAATTGTATGATATGTTTCCATTCCTTTTTTAAACTTGCAACTTGGTAAACATTTCTAACAAAATATTTCATCGTCATGTTTGCCTGATTATTTACTGCAAAATAAGTAAAAGAAGATGATATGATGTGACATACGTTAATATTTATTTGAAAAATGATTTATATCTAAGAATTATACAACTACGCTAACAATTGATATTAATCGAGAATATGTCATTATCGACAATCCATATAATTTCAATACTAACGTTATGCTTGTTAAGTTGTGACATTCCATTACATATCGTATCGCTCCTAATATCTCTTCTGCTGTAAATATTTTCCCTTTCTCTTCTTTGATTTCCAGTTGCTCAAGTGATGACAGGTTAGGCACACGAATTCCAGATTCAAGGGTTATTTCACTTTGATCTGCACCAGTAAAACATTTGTCCAGTTTTAGACAGGATACTACAATCTAGAGGAAAAGGATAACAATTATGAGAAAATACTAATAGAGTAAGTAATATTTTTTTTCAAGTTTGGTTTATTTAACAATATACTAGGTTCAAGAATATACTATTTGTTAAAAGAACGATCCATATTATGGCAACAATGACAAAGTATTTTGGGTTATGACAAGTTCAGTTAGCTATGTTTGTATTGACAAGAAGAACTAAAGACACTCAGAAATGTTATTTGTTTCTATAGATAACAAGTTGCTCTGAGCTTTAAATTTAATAATTACAACTGTTTATTAAACCTTACAAATCAATGGGTTATCTTTTCATTGACTTACGTTATGACTGGATGCAATTTTCAAGATCATGATCAATGACGGCTGATGTTGATTGCCCTCTTTGCTCTGTAGAACAATTGGCTTGGAACACATTTGCTGTAAACTCAGTTGATCATCAAACTATGAATTACATGACAAGTAACATGATTTTAATATAAATTAACATATTTAAAAAAGAATTTTAAACGAACTGCATGATGCTTTGATAAGCTGAGGTTAGCAACAGTTAAATTATTTGGAAATTCAACCTTGAAGAGTTTGATTCCTCTAGAAAATAAAATGTGTCACTCTTTGTTATGTCTAAGGCACTCGTTATATCTTCTTAACAAAATTCGAATGTTTCATTATAAGGGCTAAGGATATATAGAAATAAACACTATAACCATATTAGTGAACTTTTCATTACAATTCCGTGTCAGTTACTAAATATTTGATTATGTTTGGAAATCACGATAAGCACAAAATACACAGTTTAGATGCTACGTTAGATGTAACTTTCAGAATGCAAAAAATGTATAAAACACGAAAACCACTTATATAATACATTGTTATATATCTTAGGGAGAATGTCGACTATATTCCAACGTTACACATTTTGTTTTAATATTAAACAAATGTAAGATCAATATCGGCATATATACTTACTGAAGCAGGTAGGAAGTCAATCCATTTGCCACTGCTAAGGTCTAAATGAAATTCACAATCCAATGGTTTCCACGAGACTGAAAGAAAATTATGCAAATGATTTATTATATACTTTGCAATACACATAGCATCAAATTAACAATCTGGATCGCAGATAGGTTTCTGTTTTGGGGTTGCCCAACGCTCCACTAGGTAGCTCGCATTACCTATTTGCTACACAAATAAGTCTGACAATTCCTTTGTGAAGCCTGGCAGATATTTCGACACCTCCCATCCATCTCCCCGTGGTTACGCCACTGATTACATACTCACTAAAACGCAATCGCTATATAAGTTGAACTACACTTACCTGTCAATTTATGGGTCTCCATTGTAGGAATGAGTGACTTGGAGTCAAAGGAGAGTGGCAGCACACAATCAATGAACCTGTTCATACAAAGTGTAAATAGACGGTCTTTCTACTAAGAGTTCAAAACATTTAAGTTACACCTTGTTTGATAAATATGAATACACTCTTGTAAAGGTATTCTACGATCATCCATGTCTCTGATGTGTCAACCAGTCTGACCATATTCAATCTTGATGCATTAACACAATGTGTTTATAACTGCTAAATACATAACAATATGGACATATAACGGTCGTGAAAACCACGCTAAACAATTTACAGTTAATTTTGGTAAATCACATCACCAACATTCAAAAATGGATATGAGTTCAATACTAACGATATCTTTGTTAAGTTGTGGCATCCAATTCCATATCGTATCGCTCCTATTATCTGTTCTGCCGTAAATATTTTCCCTTTCTTTTCTTTGATTTCTAGTTGCTCGAGTGATGACAGGTTGGGCACACAAATTCCAGATTCAAGGGTTATTTCACTTTGATCTGCACCAGTGAAACATGCGTCCAGGTTAAGACAAGATACTGCAATCTAAAAGAATAAGTATGTCTTAACAATGAGAAAAAATAGTCTTTATAATGTGGGTTATTTGATAGTTTATTTTGTTTAAGAATATACATTTCGTTAGAAGAACGATCCATATTTCGGGTATGATGACGAGGTAATGTGAGTTATGGCAATCCCATTCAGCTATGTTTGTTGTGACTAAAATATAGAATACTGAAGTACAGCCGTAATCATTTCATAAATTATCGGTAATTTATCAGAATATTTCGCTTCAGGATGATACTTATATGTTAAAACACTACTTCTGTCCAATATATATGTTACACCAAGGCAATTTCCCTAGATATTTAATGAAAAATTTGATGAACAAGAATATCATAGATGATGTCTTTGACTGACGGACCTGTCATGAAAGATATTTACAACAAATTTCCACATATATGCTAGAATATATACCCGTGTTACTAATTTTGTTACATATTTATTTTAAGCAGAACACGTAATGTATTTCATTAGAACATTGTTTCGGTCAGCAATGTGTACCTGTTTCTAATTTTCCACATAATTGAAATACATTTCCATCACCCTATTATTTATACTTCAAATGAAATATGCTCATGAAATATCCTTATTTTCGTACAGAATAGTATTGAAGAAGTAACTATAAAACATGATACAACTACTGATAACTTCAGCAAAACGGTTACATAAAAATTATTTTTCTTTGGAATATTTCTGACCTAAAAAAGCTCGTGACTGTTGGACCTATTAGCAACATTGTTACAACTATATCCAACCTATTAACTAATCTTGTGTGCATAATTAACGTTATCGGTGTTGATGTTATGAAAAACATTCAATATGACATTGGAGAAGACCCACTCTCATAACTGAATTTCCTGAAGAAATTATTTGTCCTTTACTTACCTCACTTCTGGATGCAAAATCTAAGATCTGTATAGTGGATCTCTGCAGAAGCTTGCTGTCAGATTTTTGGAGCTTAATCTCTTCAGAGCAGACCTCTGTTATGGTCCCCTTGATGTCCTCATCCAACTCCCCGGTTTGTTCCATGATGCAGAGGATTGCGAAATTTCTACAGTCCTTTCTTCTTTTCAAATAAGTTACTATTTTACTGCTAACTTTAGAGTCAATTCCACAGCTAAATCTGAAGAGGTACTGTAGATCAAATGGATCGATTTTATCAAGAACTTCTTTCACTTTGGCTGCATCCTCTGTGTGAGCTAAAATTTTAACGAGTTGAAAAGCTGCAAACCATTCACAAAATAGTTTATGATAGAAGTGTACTTCAATTATTGTATGTTCCTTCTGTCGATTTTTTCCGCTCATGACAACAACTATTTCTTCTACCAAGAGACCAAGTACAAGATAGTGATTATATAAACCTCGACCAAGTCGATCACACACCTTGTCCTTATCCCAAGAAAGTTGTTGATTTTTGTTAGCGAGTCCTTCAAATGCCACTTTATTTAATTCAGTGTGTTCGATTTCAAATTGATTATTGTATGGTTCTGTATTTTTATTCCGACGTTTGTTCCTTATGTGGCTATGAAAGCATTTCATCATGTAACGAAAAAAGTCTGTAACTGATTTACAGTCAAGAAATTCTTTTTCTTCGTGGCTCATGTGAGCAAACATGACAAAAAGCAGAGGCACTGCGCATAAGTCATCAAGGATTGGGTTTGCTTGTAAGGCTTCCTTAATTTTCCGGACTTTCCTTTTATTGCCGGTGACTGCCTTACGAATGTACTTCTCTCGAGCTTCATCGTCAAAGCCAGTAAACTTGACATGTTTTGTTATGTCTTTGTCAAACTCCTTCGGGATATACCGCGTTGTTATAGAAACATTGGTCTCTGGGAACATCTCTCCTGTAATTATACGTTCCACGTCACTTCCAGTTCCTGTATCTTGATCAGGGTACTCATCGTATCCATCAAGCAGTATCTCAACAGAAGTACAGCTTTCTATAATATTCTTAATATCCGTAGATTTTATTTGTTGGTCGTCGGGTACTAAGAGCCGTTTAATCGCTTCGTAGATAGATGTAATGCCGCCAAGCTGTCTCAGGCGCAGCAGAATAAGTATATCTACGTCTTTTAATGGTGAATCTTTTACACCTTTGCACCAATCATAGGCGAGCTGTAGGGTCGATGTTGATTTGCCATACCCGGCTTCTGCTTTTATGATTCGGCGTGTGGATTTTATCCGCAGGTCAGTGAATATACCTTTATACGACTCTATACCTACCCATTTATCGTCTTCAGTAATGTAGATATCTATACCTCCCTCTATAAATACCTTATCTACGCTATAAAGTCTGTCTTTGATGTATGGAATGGGCTGGACTGCGTCATATTGTAGTTTGTACGTCTTCTTCAGAGAATGTAAGAATTTCTGTTTTTTTACTGTTAAGTCAGGATAGAAATATTAGACCCGTTAACACCCCGACATTCATTATATGCTATGTATATCAAATAAAAAATGTAATTTATGTTTTCTGGGAATAAGGTAAGTGAATGTATTAGGATGATCGGTGGAGGTGGTACTTATACATGTGGCTAAACACATGTTTTATGCTCGACATACGAATCCTTGTCTGTTAATCTCAGCTTAATATATTGGTATTTTGCAGTGCGGCAACATCTTTTGCCACATTGAGACAGCCTGAAAAGTAGCTCCTTGAACAATTGAAGATTGTTAATACATTCACTTTCTTAGTAGTTAAATGATCGGAATTATTTAAACCACCCCTTTTCCAAATTCTGTAAAACATCGTGATGGATTCACAAGAAACCAAACTTTGATGTAAAGATGCAGTATGACATTCAGAATAAGGGACAATGTAGTTTACGAACAAATGGTATTGTGTACATTAAGATAATTAATTAAATTAGGTCCGCGCTGATGCAAAAAACAATTGAAATTTGCAAGGCAATTTATCTAATTACCATGACAGGGAATGTTTATATGGATCAGATTTTCTTGATTTAAGTAAAGGTAATTGCACCCTTTCTTATACACAGGCCTTATAAAAAGGGTCATAATTGAAGACATTTAAAGCCAATATATTCATTGTTCTACATTAAGTTAACTGTATGTAGATCATGCTCATTTTCAAATGGATACGTCACAGTGACTGATATCTTGCATGATACGATGGTACTGCGAAATCTGTTATGTTTTGCCTTGTTTCGTCAAAATTTCCTCTAGAGGCACCATGGTACCTACAAGAAGATTTATATTGATTATATGTTGTACATGATGTTTATTTTGTCAATCATTTCTAGGAGCACCTACCGACAACCTTAAAAAGTTGCACTTCACTCCTTTCGTTACTATTTGCTAGTCATTCGCCGTGATCAACATATGATTATTCTTCAAAATTTAAGAACAAAGACAGCAGTTTCATATTGATTATTAGATGTAGCATGCCAGTAATATAAAAAAAGAGCATACAATGTGTACTATTTGCTGCCTTAACAATGTGTATTTGTTATATTGGCGAAATAGTTCGGACCAGGAAAGTCGGAGGAAGGAGGCAGTTAGAATATAGAGATTAAGACGAGAATTGGCATCTGCTATTCATGAATTTAACGTTTTTGTTTTCAACTACGTAGACTGATCAACATGAATGATTTCCCCTCCCTAATTCTTTATACAAATAGTGTCAATCAGACATTTGAAAATATTCAAAATTAATATGACGAACCTTCCAAATCGAGTTCCTGTTCTGTAGGGCGTGAGCGGCGGTTACCCATGATCTTAGATGATCATCTGGTGAAAAGAAAATAAGTAGATATATTATATTTGTATTGCGTTATACTCACTAAAATCATGCAGCTGAACATCCCCAACTACGGAAGAGGTTGTGGACATTTGTTAAATGAGAGTTATTTTGTATAGTTCTCGACGTACATAATATACCTGAAAGACAATTCAATTATTTTGCCCTAGAGTTATAGAAAAAAATTATTTGACCGTGACCGTTGATTTTTTACTTAAGTTACCAAGGTAAAACATGTTTTGAAAGTACTTGAAATGTCCATTAAACTCGTGAAGGTTGCAAGTCAACCCAATATTTTTCATCGGAGTGATATGAAAAGGCCGCTCTCTGACAAGTGTAACATGTGACCTTTTGACGTTTCCCCCCCCCCCCACATTTGATCCCGGTTAAGGTGGTAGCTTACTATATATTTTTATAGAATTTGACAAGTCTACTCAACGCTCCCTGTTCGAGTTAAAGTAAAAATTGGCATGTTGGGTAGTGCAACTTCTTAACTTAGTTGTTTTCTTAGTGTCTTCTATCATGAAGAACCTTCCTACCAAATTTAAAGGAAATCGGATCAGCCGTCTAGGTAGATTTTTTAACACTAAATTGCACTCAATATATACCATAATGCCTGAATTTCATAGTTCTTGCGAAGGTTGCAACCTTAGGTAGTTTAGTAGTGTCCTTTACATTTATGACACTTTACTAAATAATGCCTCTGATATTTCTGGTCAGTTTTGGGTCAGTTGGAGCTTGAGACACAAAATGTGACTCATTGGAACCTGTGACGTTTGCCCTCATTTTCCAGGGTAACCTTATTTTGCCATGGCTTGGCTTTCCCATTTTGCATTTGGTTTCGTTATCAATTGAATACTTCCTACAACATAACTCAGTAAACTCAATATATTAAACATGTTTTGGGGTTTTGTAACTCCTAGCAGCCTAGGCATATCATCTGCAAACGTTTCATATCATAAATTCTACTATAAATCAAAAGGTATATTAACTTGTATTGTTTTCATCACTAATGTGCACTCAATATATACAATAATGCCTCATTTTTTATAGTTCTTGCGAAGGTTTCAACCTTAGATAGTTTAGTAATGTCCCTTACATTCATAACACTTTACTGAATAAAACCTCTGACATGTCACCTTCCGCGTTGAAATTATGCGAATCACAAGTTCCCATCATGGGGCACCGTCTTACCAAGCTTGAAGAAAATCGGGTCAGTTAAAGCTTTAGACACGACTTGTGACTCATTGAAACCTGTGATCTCAGAATAAAATATAGAAACGAACAGTGCCGAATAGATTCTCTATTGTGTCAACTTGTTAAATTACTTCTTAGCTTTTTTTGTAGCACCAGTTACTATTGTTTTTGTTTTTATCATATGCTGAGACAAAACATAAAGTATATATATATATATATATAATATTGAGTCGTTCTCCTTCAAATATAGGCAACGTAAAGCAATAAATTGGTGTTACTGATCAATTCGTTTTACTATGTTATACGTTTTGGTTTTGCATTAATCGGATATCTTTATCAGAAAAAATAGCATGTACAATTTTAAAGTGAAAGAGATTCATGTGCAATATCGGTATTTAATTCACATCATAATCAAATTACATGCATTTTGTAACTCAGGTTCCATTATTCATGAATATTGATACTATGTCTGCATGATCCTTCTAATAAAATGTTATTCATCTCTTAACACCAGGGCTAGTTTAGAATAGCAAAAGCCTACTTTGTTATCACAATGGAAAATCGATATTTTTCATTTTCAGAAAGGAGCACCAGTAACTTGTGTGAGAGGCCACTTTTAAGGTATCCACACACTGGATCGCATGTTCTGTGACCTCTGTTCACTTTAAGAGTACGTTGCCCTTACATGTTGGGTAAGAGACTTGCTGGTAATTCGGATTTTAAATGTGTCGGCCTACACTACGAAGCGTTCGTTAAAAAGACTAATGCTGTCCATGTAAGTAGCCTAAGGTGTAACACTAAAACTACTGACTAGCCTAATATAAGTGATACTATTACTTCTCTATTGATTGATCAAAACCACTATTTTCGTGGGCAATTTGCAGCCTGGCCTTAGGCCCGAATTGTTATTAAAGAGTTTTCATACATCTAGATATTTTTAATGACAGATATTTCAATAAAAATGATGAATATTGATATATAAATTGCATAGAAAGGTGCCATGTCTACTGAGCTGTAAGTGCAGTAAGCTAGAAAAGTCAAAGTTTAAATTTTAGCAAACAAGTACTAAGACTTTAAAACATATTTTGAAAAGCTGTAAATAATTGTCATACATATTTATAGATCAATTGGTAACTTATTTTTGTCTAGCTTCAAAATTGAACATTAGGAGCGAAACCAAACCAGTATTGAGGTATTCTCTGCGCATTGCTTGAATGTTCAACACTTCAAGAAAGTGATTAATTTGAGAAGCTATTCGGGCTGACAACAGATGATCTTAAGATTTTTTATGTTAATGTTTTATTAAAATAATGCCCAGTTTTCAAAGCCATGATATTTACTCATGTCAAGAAGCTGGCCCAAAAACCGAATAATATAATGATTCATATGAAATGTTCAACCTTGAACCCAATGGTACAGTACCGCAGTATTGGTCTCCAAAATTGGTTCAGTATTATATTTTGCAAGAATATCCCAAACTGGTAAGCATTATAAAGGGCATGTGGCTAGTTACTGAGAGAAATTAAACTTTGGGCATCTGTTTCATATGCGCACATGTTTTTTGGTAAGGTAGGAGAAATAATTTGATAGTCCGTTCCCAAATTAGCTCATACTTTGTTCCTCATACCAGATTTATATCTAAAGATTCGTCTGTTTCATTCAAAATACTTTGAAGCTGGACTCGGATCCCTGATATACACTTTACTTTGGAGCAGTAACTGGCAGCTAAAATAACTACTTTTGTTAATTAATTTTTTTCTCTCGATGTGTTGGAGTCGTTCTGTATGAGGGATCTCCTGAATTCCAATAATAGTGCCAATGGCAACAGTTACGTGACTCAAAGTACAAAGGAATCTGAAATTACAAAGTAAAAACTACTGCCGCCGTCAATGACTTGTCTATTTTTAGATGGTTTTGGCTTCAAAAGTCTGATAGAAATTGCTGATTTGGCATTATGTTACCAGGAGTCAGTCCATATACTTGATGTGAGGTTTGTAAGTCATGCATCAAAAGAACCATTAGCATTCAATATCATGAATATTAATGTGACCTTATTTGCAGTTTAAAGATGGTAATTTTAATCGTCCCGTTTCGTCAGGACTGTTATGGTTACAGCTTTACAAACTTTAAATACTTCATTTTATTTTGTGTAAATTGGACAACATTATGTATGTTGTAAGTCTCAGTAAACTGGAGTGGATCCCTTGGAAACCACGCGATAAGTTGTCATGAATTACCCGATAACACGCGTTGGAGCCAAGTTCGACTCCGGAAAGCTTTCAAAATATTGAATGGTATCGACATGCATATATATATAGATATGCATCCATAATAATTTGTTTATGGATATACAGCAACATGACACCTCCCGTATATGCCCCGGTTGTCAATCAATTAAGATAAAAGGCACCAGCATCAACCGATGTATACTAGAAGTTAACTTCTTTTGATAGCTTTTTTAGGCGTAATATTTGTTCAATTAAAGTAATGATGTTATGTTTATATAGAAAGTAGCAAACAAACATGTAGATTATAAAGAGATTTACACTCAAATTACTACCGTATATCAGCCAAGCCTGACAAAGAGACCCTTTACAGTAGTTGAACGCACTGCGGACTCAAGTCCTTGCACAAGCTCTAACAACAAACGACTAACTTTTACATATTCGAATTAGTTAACCGGCATCAGTGAAAAACTTGCTTTCTCTGCAGTCAGTTAGTCTACTTACTTGATATATGTTTAATCATGTCACGGAGCAAATGAGAAATAAATGTGTCACGGGATATAAAATTGAAAAATATGTGAAATATAAA
Organism: Apostichopus parvimensis; assembly: GCA_000934455.1. Lineage (NCBI taxonomy): Eukaryota > Metazoa > Echinodermata > Holothuroidea > Aspidochirotida > Stichopodidae > Apostichopus > Apostichopus parvimensis. Next base: position 17,272 of record KN885562.1, on the reverse strand, counting down.
ATGTTGGTCTACGTGATAAAAGAAGGCTGTTGTTATCGCACACAGAACGGTTAAATTATTTACCATTAATATTTGTATCAAATTTTGATACGAGCTTTTGCTATTTATATTACTATATAAACTTTTATCACGCAAATACTGTCTTAATATGTGACCGATATGAAATCCGAAGGTCGGCCTTATCTGTCATTAACAATGCAGTTTTCAAGAGTGTAATCAATGTACCTGTGGGAATAAATAAAGGCCTACCATCCTCCCAGTTTTCCACCTTTCATCACGGTATGAGTTCATTTAAGCAGTTAATGCGTGTTAACGTTATTTCAAATAAAAAAAAAACACCACAAATAACTTCGCTCTAGCTTAACTGTTGCGTTATATTAATGATTACAACTACCTACCAATCAAACCATATCGACTATCGCTTACGAACTCGCGTTCACCGACGTTGTTTTGTGTTGGTGTTATAACTCCATATCCCAATGTATTCGTCCCCGCACAGATAAATCCATTAAAATATGTTATGTTATTACATATGTGTCAGTTCCCTAGTTTAGGCACATTAACTAGTTTCTGTTCTCTTCATATTAATTCTCCATTCCTTAGTGAAATCACCTAACACATTATTCGAAAGAATAATTTAAACTTAAACAAACGATCAATACATCGATGAAAATGCAAGGAACACAAAAAGGATCTCACAAATAGGAAGTTGGCGTCGTCAATAGCAGGATTCGAAAAAGTAAGATGCAATAACGCAATTAACTCATAATTGGTCATACGTTGGACTTAAAGCTCGTGTTGTACAGTTTACACAATTAGATATATGCCAAGCTCCATCCACTCATGTGATCATGGATCAGATGTTAGTAGCGTGATTGTCAGACTTTCAAAGCCCAATGGTGTTGACATCTCACACACTCTTCATGATGTTATATAGTGGAACCTTAAGCGGGTTCTACACTGTTATATACATTATATTCGTCGTAATATGATCACTGTCGTAGACACGTGTCTAGTGTTTGTGTATCGCATATAATATTTACTACGATTATGTTTTTGTCACAGTCTGTTTTCACGGCTACATATCATCCGATAATATTGTTACAATAATTGAAACAAAAGCAAATGGTATTCCTGTTTAAATTGATCATGCAGAAATATAAATACATCATATGCTATGCAGCAGCTTTAATTCACGTGTCTTTGGTGTCAACCTATTATCGTCAAACATAAAGCTCGACGTAGCAAGGTATGATTGACTTATCCCAAAATAATCCCCCCCCCCCAAACCCGCCACTCTTAAAAAAACGTGCTCGGAAGGTCTAGGTTCTGATAAAAGATACAACAATTGTATTAAGTAAATTAAGTTTTGAAGTAATGTAAATAATGTGTATGTATTTGATTATCTTGTTTCCGGTAATATACAGACAAACCTACATCATAAATCGTTCATAACACATGAATATAGTATAATTCTTACACTTTTTATTTTGGCTTTTTTATCGTTAATCCGTTTGAGTTTATACATAAATCAGAAAGTAATTTGGAGCAATGACACCATTGCCAAAAATGCAAATTCTTACTGGGGAATGGAAAGAGCACCCTAATCACTCATACTTTCAACATGAAGGAGTCCAGTCTGGCTACACTGTTCAATATAAACACAGATCATTTGTTTCAAATGTTCTTTTTCGCAGATGTGTACATATGACTGGTTCAACTTTAAGTTTAAATTTATTTCGGATGTACATATTGAACAGAGAAGTTGATGATAACAATTTATATTTCAAATTTCTTTCTCTTCACAAACTCACACAATTATAAAAACCAGTGTAACAGACACGTCCGAAACATCGGGGTCAATTCAGTGTCAGTATTATCCCAATTTATTTGATCTCCTTACGAACATATATTAACATTGATGACAATATGTATTCCCACATATGTTTCAGTTAACTGATCTTTAGATTGTTAACTTCTTTCCGTACCTTTAACATGTCTGCCCATTGGAAGATCCCTAACCACAGCATTTAAATGTAGCTTTTGTATTAAATAGGGGTCAGATCAATACATAACTTAATGTTACGTGAACGCTCGCAAGACGAGTTTGGTAACTACAACGGCAAGCAAATAGGCAACGTTTGTTATTTTGTTTTCTGTCGTTGTATATTTGGAGTCGCTTTGTACCAGCATATGAGGGATCCGATGAATCCCACACATATTATCAATGGGAACATTTGCAAAGAAAACAGCTCCCGTTTATGATATAGTCAGATAGATGTAGTTTTATCTTGCCAGGAATCAACCAACAGCCTGAATTTGAGTTTTGTAACTATACAAACGAAAATTGGGAAGAGCACAGTAACATCATCGTCGGTTTTGAGCAATGAACACAAAAAGGATCTGGCAAATAAGAAGATGGCGTCGACAATAGCAGGATTCGATTCACTAATATGCAATAACGCATTTATTTTAATAAGCTGTCATAATTTGGTCTCAAAGTTTGTGTTGTGCAGTTTACACATACTATATATACTGAGCTCTACCCACTCATGTGATTATGGATCAGCTTTTAGTAGAGTGATTTTCAGACGTTTAAAGCCCTATTGTGTTAACATAGTGTGACATTTCACACACTCTTCATTACGTTGTATATTGGAACTTTTAGCGGTTTCTACACTTGTTATATACAGTATATTCTTCGTTATATGATCACTGACGTAGATATGGGTCTAGTGTTGGTTTACCGCATAAATTATTCACTACGATTAGGCTTTTGTCTCAGTCATACTGATTTCACGACTACATATCATCCAATAATAATGTAACAATAATTAAAACAAAAGCAAATGATATTCCTGTTGAAATCGAAAATGCAGAAAGATACAAACATCATATAATATAGGTAAGCGTTGCAGCAGCTTTAAGTCACGTGTATTTGGTGTCAACCTATATCGTCAAACGTAAGCTCGCCGTAGCAAGGAGAAAGGAAACATATACTAAAACGTCCGTATGGAGCAATGTTTATTTCTTAAGTAACGAATTTGGTACCAAAAAGAAGAAATTACATCAATTATTCACGATCGATTCGTGTAACGCATTGTACTTCATAGTATGATTGACTTATCCCAATAAACACCCCCCCCCCCCCCTTAAAAAAAGGAGTGCTCAGATAAAAGATACAAACATTGTAATTAGTAAATTCGGTTTTGGAGTTAAAATAAATAATACGTATGTAATTAATTATCTTGTTTTCGGTAAAATACAGACAAAACTATTTACAATATCATACATCGTTTATACACAGAAATATAGTATAATTCCTTTTGTTTTTGCTTTTTATATTTTTATTTATCCGTTGAGGTTTTAAAACAGAACTTAATTTGGAGCAATGAAACCATTGCCAAAATGCATATCTTACTAGACAGAGCACCCTCGTTATTCATACTTTCAACACGAAGGAATCCAGTCTGGCTACACGTTCAATATCAAAAACAGATAATTTGTTCCAAATGTTCTTTTTCTCGGATGTGTTCTATTGACTGGTTCAACTTCAAGTTTAACATTATTTCGGATATACAAATTGTTCAGAGAAGTGCACGATATAAATTTATATTTCAATTTTTTTTCTCTTCATGAACTTACACAATTAAAAAAACCGGTGTAACAGAGACGTCAGAAACATCGGGGTCATTCGGTGTCAGTATTATCCCAATATATTTTACCTCCTTGAGTACAGCTAGAAACATTGATGACAATATGTTTCCCACATACGTTTCAGTTACCTGATTTTAAGATCGTTAACTGCTTTCCGTACCTTTCACATGTCTGTTCGTTAGAAGATCCCTAACCACATCATTGAAATGAAGCTTTTGTATTATATAGCGGTCAGATCAATACAAAAGTTAATGTTAAATGAACGATTGCAAGAAGAGTTTAGTAACTACAACGACACAGAAATAAACAACGTTTGTCATTTTTGTCTGTTGTTGTTTACTTGGAGTCGCTCTGTGCCAGCATATGAGAATCTACTGATTCCTACACATATTATCAATGGGAACATTTGCATATAAAAAAGCTCCCGTTAGTGATATAGTGAAATATATGTTGCCATGAATCAGCCGACAGCCTGAATTTGAGTTTTGTAACTAGAAAAACAAATTACATTTAACATTGGGAAGAACACAGTGGCATCATATTATGGTAATGTACAATACTCTCCAGTGGGTCGTTACTTCAGCCTATATTGCAAAATTTTTGATATAAGAGAAGTATTTGGAGTCTACTGGAGTCCTATTTAAATGTAATGACCCGTCTACACGGGCCGGACTTCGGCAAGCATTCAGAATATTGTACCGATATAAGAGGGTTGTCTGACAACCAGATGCATATGACGGGGATGCCAATATAGTACCGACATACACAATATAGATATGCAAAGAATCATTTATATTACACGAAATCCCCGGCCATTCACCAACCATTCAGTAAGTCTACGTTTTGTGGTGATAGACCGTCGTATTCATACTTTAAGAGGAAATAAGCGTCTAACGGTTAGTGAAATTATTTAATTCGTCATAACGGGTTTCTGTATTTTATTTTTAGTTTGTATTGTTCCTATTTTTATATTTGTACATTGTAACACTTTTCAGCCTATTCCTACATCTGTCGATATATTTTAATTGTTAATATATTTTTCTTAAATTGTGTAAATGTTTAAATACTTTTATATATTTCTTACACTGTTATATTCATAAATATATTTTTATATCTTCACATATTTTGTAATTTTTGTACGCACAATCATAACGGAGCAGGGAGGGAACGCTCCGAATTTCGATGTGTAATATTGTTTTACATTGACTGCATAAATAAACATAATTAAAATGTGTGCACCACGTCTATAAAAACCCCTGCGGCGGGCACTTCGTCTTTTACCCTGGTTGTATTGTTTAACATCCCAGTTTAAGTTCATTTTCTCATCATATACTTCAATGACTGATCTATCCTATATTTCTTAACATTGTTTTTATTTTTCAGTTATTTATAATTCATTATTTTCTTGATTGATGTTTGATTGATTTACCGATTGTTTTAAGTAAATAATTGATTGATATCTTTGTCTAATTTTGCTTGGACTACTTTATAAACATTTATAACTCGTTCGTATTTTATAGTTGTACTTCAAATTGACTATTGTTCATGTAAAGTGCGTTGATATATTCTTGTATGCAAAGAATGATATAACCACAAGTACTAGTATTATTATTATTTATGGAAATACCATTGCGAGGAATTCCACTGGTAGTTCCCGGTTACAACATAAACAAAGACATTTTCATCAGCATTAACAGACATATGCTAAGAAGCTCATCCTTGTTCATCTAATTGTATGATGATATTTTATGGCTAAATATATATCAAATTCGTTGTAGTGACATTATGTTTATACCAACATTAACAATCATGTATCAGAACAATTCGAATTTTTTTTTTGGCGAGTTGCGGTTGATTACTTGATAGATTGCTATTATAATCAGTTTATGACCTGATCGCCATGCGGGAAACAATTTATCATTGTATCTCGCGGTATATAGGAAAATAAACGCGAAATATATCAATCAATATGCTTGTTCGGTTGTTACACAATTAAGATAAATGGCACCAGCATCAACCGATATATACTAGAAGTTCACTTCTTTGACATTTAATCGTTTTTGTATGCGTAAGATTTGTTCAATTCAAGTAGTGATATTATGTTTATTAGAAATTAGCAAACAGGCTTGTAAACTGTACAAGGAGTCACATTCAAATCACTACCGAATATTAGCCAAGTCAAATGTCAAATGTAATCTAATGCACTGCAGACTCAGTTCATTTTACTAGCTCTAAATACAACGAAAGACACACTGTTACATATTCGGATTAGTTGACCGGTATCAGTGTAAGGCTTGCTTTTTATCCAGTCAGTTAGTCTAGTTATTCGATATATTTTTAGTCATGTCATGAGCTGATGGCCCCGAAGCAAAAGATAATGTGTCACGGGAAATAAACGCAATTTATGTCAATTGATGTGGGGCAATAAGTATGTTATTGCCAAATAGGGAGACAACTGTTTAACACGATACTCTACAGTTTGAAAGATACAATTTTGGTCTACGTGATAAAAGAAGGCTGTTGTTATCGAACGCACAACAGTTAAGTTATTTACCTTTAATATTTGTATCAAACTTTGATAAGAGCGTTTGCTATTTATATTACTATATAAACCATTATCACGTTAATACTTAATATGTGACTTATATATAGATATGAAAACCGAGGATTTGTCTTATCTGTTAATAACAATGTATTTGTAATGAACAAACATCTACCTTTGCTCTCTGTAACCTTGATATATATTTTACTTTCGGTTATAAAGTTATCATTCAGCATCACACTTTATATCGCGAAAGGTTATCGGTATTGCCCCCAATTTGCTAGAAACTCAGATAACGTTCACCCTTGCTGAAATGTCAACAAACATTTTGCTGAAATGCCTATTTATAACTGTCACCTACACCATATTTTAATAATCATAATTGACTGGGGAAAATGTTGGGAAAAAGAGTCTTCAGATATGTATTTTGAAATGGTTTAATAAATGTTAGTGCGATTAACTTTGGTATCAGTGCTGAGGAATTTTAACTTTGATTGACATTCATGTCATGCAATTCACGACAGGCATATATTCCTTGTATCTTTTCGTTCAGTACAGTTAGGTAGACTACATACACATAACCATTATCATGCAAGAAGATGTGCAAATAAAACAAAATATCAAAACAATACGTTTCCCAGATTCATTTTTTATAAGCGAAGCAATGCGATTTGAAGATAATACAATATTGGTAAAATATTGGATTTTTATAATTGCCTTTCGAATCAAGGTAACTGTAAGGTAGGGAGAACGATTTATTATATTTATTAACAAAACATAAAACAATCACGTAAATATACTTCTCATATGTGATTATATTGAGTCACTATCTTGATGGCAGTTTATGTAATTCCTCGTTGTTTGATAACGTACATTCGGTGGGGCTAGTTGAACGATTAAATTATCTGTAAGCACAATTCAATACAATACATCCAATCAAAGAGCGTCTCCAAATATTACTTGGACATTTATTTGTGAGATTATTCTGCTTCGATGGCTTAAAATAAATTTAATTATCATCGTCAGTACTTATCTTCAATAGTACGCTGTCTACATTAACCCAATGTAATCTCATACGAATCTCACATTGATGCTGATATGTTATGGCCTAATATTGATCAAATTGGTTGTAGTGACATTACGTTTATACCAACATTAACAAACATGTATAAGAACTATACGAGAAAAAACGACCCGACGGGTTGCGGCTTATTACTTGATATATTGTTATTATAATCAGTTTATGACCTGATGGTAATGAAGGATACAATTTATCAATGTATTTCGCGGTATATAGGAAAATAAGCGCGAAATATATCAATCAATATGTCTTGTACTTTCGAAATTTATAAGATAAAAACAACTGTTAAAAACCGAAACCCTGGAATACTCTAATGTTAGAAAGATAATGTTTCAGTCAACGTGATAGACACAGGCTGACGCTATCTTAGACAAAACAAATACGTTATTTACCATTACGATTTATATCAAAATCTGATGAGAATTATTAATTACTATATAAGCCCTTATCACTCAAGACTCTTAATATGTGACAGATTTATAGATGTGAGAACTAAAGGTCCACCTAACATGTTATGAACAACGTACTTTAAAGGCATGAAGCGAACTACCTTTGCACTCTGTACAAATGAAGTTCATTACACTTTCTGTTTTGTTTTTTACAATTTGGCATCACACAGTATATCATTAAAGGTCATCAGTATTGCCCCAAGTCTGCTATACAGTCATATCATGGTCACCCATACGTTAATTAACTCTAACATGAGAGGTACTTAGGGAATCACAATTTAACGATGGTATTTTCAATTGTCCCGTTTCTTCAACACTGCTATAGGGATACAGCTTTAAAACCTTCTAATACTTCATTTTGTTTGTGTCATGGGTCAACATAGTGTCTGTTGTGAGTCTTAGTAAAATGGAGCGGATCTCCTAGGAAACACGTGATAAATTGTCATGAATAACCCGATAACACACGTTAGAGCCAAGTCCGACTCCGGCAAGCTTTCAACAATATTGCACCAATTAGTGATGGGTGGCAGCCACATATACATATTGTGGATGTTAATTTGATATCGACATGCACATATAAAGGTATGTTCATGGTTATACCGCTAAATTATATCTCCCTTATAATCGCCGGTTGTTACTCAATTAAGAATAAATGGCACCAGCATCAACCGATATATACTAGAAGTTAACTTCTTTGATATTTAATCGTTTTTTATGCGTAAGATTTGCTCAATTCAAGTAGTGATGTTATGTTTATTAGAAATTAGCAAACAAGCTTGTAAACTGTACAGGGAGTCACATTCAAATCACTACCGAATATTAGAAAGGCAAATGTCAAATGTAGTCAAATGCACCGCAGGCTCAATTCCTTGTACTTGCTCTAAATACAACGAAAGACACAATGTTACATATTCGGATTAGTTAACCGGTATCAGTGCAAGGCTTGCTTTTTATCCAGTCAGTTAGTCTAGTTTTTCGATATATTTTTAGTCTTGTCATGAGCTGATGGCCCCGAAGCAAAAGATAATGTGTCACGGGAAAAAACGCAATTTATATCAATTGATGTGGGGCAATAAGTATGTTATTGCCAAATAGGGAAACAACTGTTTAACACGATACTCTACAGTTTGAAAGATACAATTTTGGTCTACGTGATAAAAGAAGGCTGTTGTTATCGCACACAAAACGGTTAAGTTATTTACCTTTAATATTTGTATCAAACTTTGATAAGAGCTTTTGCTATTCATATCACTTTATAAACCATTATCACGTTAATACTTAATATGTGACTTATACATAGATATGAAAACCGAGGATTTGTCTTATCTGTTATAAACAATGTATTTGCAATGCACAAACATCTACCTTTGCTCTCTGTAACCTTGATATATATTTTACTTTCGGTTATAAAGTTATCATTCAGCATCACACTTTATATCGCGAAAGGTTATCGGTATTGCCCCCAATTTGCTAGAAACTCAGATAATGTTCACTCTTGCTGATATGTCAACAAACGTTTTGCTGAAATGCCAATTTATAACTGTCACCTACACTATTTTAATAATGATAAATGACTGGGAAAATGTTAGGAATAAGAGTCTTCAGACATGTATTTTGAAATGGTTTAGTGAATGTTAGTGCGATTAACTTTGGTACCAGTGCTGATGAATTTTAACTTTGATTGACATTCATCTCATGCAATTCACGGCAGGCATATATTCCTTATTTTTTTTCGCCCAGTTAAGTACGGTAGTCTACATACACATAACCATTATGATGCAGAAAGATGTGCAATAAAACAACATATCAAAACAATACGTTTCTCAGATTCATTTGTTTGTATAAGTTTGTATATAAGGGGTTGGGATAACGAGGAAGGAGAGTAAGGGAAATAAATTCGATGGCTAAAATTAAATTAAATTATCATCGTCAGTACTTATCTTCAATAGTACGATGTCTCCATAAACCCAATGTAATCTCACACGAATCTCACATTGATGTATAGAGTTTCTAAGAATTCTACATGTTATTTATAGGGCCACAACTTTGAACTGTACTTAAGGGACTTGAAAGGTAACTAATTCAGTATGTAACTCAATGGAACGATTAACTTTTGTAATACACCAGTAACTAGACGTGAAGTACACTAGTTAAACGATCAATACACTATACTTGCATGTCAATAAATGAAACTGCGCTTTCGTGGGATGTCTGCAACCAACTTCCAACGGTGAACTTGGGTTGGGAGACGGAAGAAGGAGAGTTAGGGAAATAAACCGTGTTCGTATAGTTAAATCAGTTTTCCATACAATGTTGATTCTTTCCCCTACTCATTTAGGTACAAAACAATCTCTTCCATGGGGATTATTTTTCTGTTTGCATGAAATAGCTGTAAAGTCCATTTTTCTGTCTCTAACAGCTACGCAACTCAACAAAATAATCACTTTCTTTAATTTTGTTCAACATTGTTTACATTATTCAGTAATTTTAAGTCAGGAATTTCTCGATTGATCTTTGATTAACTTACGGATTGTTTGATTGATATCTTTGTCTAGTTTTGCTTGGCCTACTTTATAAACATTTATAACTCTGTTTGTATATTTTAGTTGTACTACAGATTGACTATTGTCCATGTAAAGTGCTTTGATATTGTATGTAAAACATGATATAACTACAAGTATTAGTGTTGTTATTATCTAAGGAAATACAGTTGCAAGGAATCCCACTTGTCGTTCCGGTTACACCGTAAACAAAGACATTTTCATCAGCATTAACCGACAAATGCTAAAAAGCTAATCCTTGTTCATCTAATACATGCTTATATGCTATAGCATAATATTTATCAAATTGGTTGTAGTGACTGTACGTTTATACCAACATTTACAAACATGTATAAGAACTATTCGAGAAAATAAAACTGGACGGGTTGCGGTTGATTACTTGATATATTGCTATTATAAGCAGTTTATGACCTGGTAGCCATGAAGGAAACAGTTTATCAGTGTATCTCACAGTATATAGGAAAGTAGACGCGAAGTATATCAACTCATTTGCGCAATATGTCTTGTTCTTGCGAAATTTATGAGATAAAAACAACTGTTTAACACCAAAACTCTGGAGTACTCTACAGTTGGAAAGATCATGATTTAGTCAACGTGATAAAAATAGACTGGCGTTATCTTAGGAACAGCAAATAAGTTATTTACCTTTAAGGTTTTTATCAAACTGTGATTAGATTTAATAACTATATAGACCCTTATCTCTCAAGACTCTCTTAATATGTAACCGCTATATAGATATGCGAACTAAAGGTTCACATAACCAGTTATAACCAATTACTTGAAATGCCCAAATGAAAAAAAATGAAATCCCTTTGTACTCTGTACACATGAAGTTCATTACACTTTCGGTTTTGTCTTTATTGTTCGTCATCACACAGTATATCATGACAGGTCATCAGTATTGCCACTAGACATTCATATAATGGTCACCCATACTTAAATATTTATAAAATGTATCGGGTTTTTAAATTATTATGAACAAATGAGAGGAATTTGAGAAATCACAGTTTTCAAAATGAACCTTTGAAATCGTTTGGTAATTTGAGAGCGCTAACCCGAATTCTGATCAAATTTAATTTGTACATGCACTCTCGTGACATGCATGAACTTCTTAAATCAACTTGATCATGAAAGAAGGTAATTACCTTATAAACGCATAGCCATCATGATGTTCGGTCTCACCACGAAAGAGATAAGCAAATTATCACCCAATATCAAAACAATACGTTTTTTGAGATTCAGTTTACCATAAGCGAAACCATCCGATTGAGAGGTAATACTTTAATGGTAAATCATGAAGTTTAATAATTGTCTTTCGAAGCACGTTCAGGGACAATTGCCAACTCCTTTCTTCAAGGTTTCGGAGCTCTAGCCTATTTCAAGCTCTCTTTTACATTACCTTTGAACTTTCGTGAATGCACGGTCAGCTTAAAGCTTGTTTGTTGCAGTACGCATTTGTGAATTACGATGACCGTTTTTTTTTCAGTTTGCGAAACAGTTATTCCGATATTAGGAACACATCAGAAAATATACTTAATTGCCAATCAGGGAGGAATCAGTTTATTACCGTTATTGTTGGGAAGCGATCTTTATCGTTACTTATTCTTTAAGGACTTTAATTGCTTGCTTGCTGATTGAACGATATACATGACATTATCGCGGGCAAATCTTTGCAAAATTCCATATAACTTTTACATACATGGTGGAATAATCAAGACACTCTATGACATTCTATATCAATTTAGGTTATGAACATAGCCCAACAGCTATGCTGACATGAAAATTACATACAGCTCAGTACTGAACAGTGCACTGCAATCTGAAAACCTCTATAGTGATGTCATTCACTGATCTTAATGCTGGTAAAGTCGTTACATTATTTACAAACTCCTAAATTCGTATCAATTACGCAAGCGAAAAATTGATGTTTTAGTTATTCTTTTTTTTTTATAAATACCCGGTGTGCGTTTTGAAAATTAAAATGGAAAATGCTTTAGCAAGATGTAAACTACACTCTGTGTAAAAATTAAAGGGCTCTTTTGGTCATTATTGTTCTACTTTAACTTAAATAACGAAAGCATGTCAAACATAAATTTAACTTTTCCAATCCTTTCAACATTTGTACCTGTTCAATGTTTATTTTTAAGCCTTTTAAACCATATCAATTGACTTTTTCATTAGTCAGTTCTCCATGTATGAGTCGTGTCCAAATATTACAACACGGTCTGGAAAGTTCGCAACTTGTTATTCCACTCCGGGCAGATGAGTTTATTACACTCAATAAATCTTGGACTTTTGTCTGTGCAGTAGACTATGGTTTATTGGGGTGGAGGAATAGGCATCTGCATCCCACCTATGTCAATATTCCTCCTTCCGTTTCCCCATGCGATTCTTGTGGAAACAAAACAACCTACATGGTATTCCAAGGACCTTGTGCATGAGTTCAGCACATTTTTCATTGATAAGATTACCAGAATTAGAGCCAGCATAATCAGTGAAGAGAAGTCAAATCCAACTCATTAACAGTGCAGAAACCGCCATCTTGTGCACTGGATATGTGGGAGCCAGCTACAGAAAAAAATCTACTCGAAAAATTTACTCGCCATCATGACTGATGTTTAAGTCTCCATAGTACATATATCCTCAGTACTTCATATACCAGTTAACGATAGTAAGGCACTTAGCCAAATACATGGTACTACGTAATTGCACGTTAGAAAGTTATGTTTCTGTGCGGTACGAAATTTAACAAGTTTTTCACCAAACGTAAGTGATGGACAAATAAAACATGACGCAGAATCGTAAATAACTTTCAACGGTGTTTTTCTCGAAGATATTTTCCATTGGGGTCCAAATAAACCTCGCCCATAATATGAATATTTAAAATCTACGAACGTCATTGGTCAATACGTAATACAACACGATGCTTCATTTGTGTTGATTGTCTATGGCAGTTGTACCAGGGAGCTGTTAGGGTCCAGCTCACTGGTTGATTAAAGTTACCAACTCGACGTTTTGAATCTATTTTTAGCAATGGCTCATAACTAAACCTGCATCTCTCATTGGTTGAATTCAAACTGGTGGAGTGAGGGAACTGTATGCGCTTAATATTAAATGTGTAAATTGTCGGACGACACTTTTCTCATTATCTACAAATGTCCTTACTTACTTTTTGGCAGGGAAAAACTTGGCTAATATCTTAATTTGCTGTTTTGTGATTGATATATGTAAAAAAAATCGATGGACTTGTCAAAAAAGTGGAAAACGGCGTCTAAAAGGCAAAATACTGCTTTAAAGCGGTAGAATTTTACTTTTATTGCACGTATAAAGAACCAGTGAAGGGCAACTAATCCGTAGATGTGTTGACTTCATTAAATTTTAAATACGCAGTAGGTCTGTTACATGCTTGATCAGGCTATATAAAGTGATTTTCGAATAATTGTATTTACTTTTGCGTTTCATGTTTGAATGAGTTATCGTTGCTTTTTAGCCCCGTAATACATTTCATTGCATTGCTTAGTAATGCTGACCAGCTTCCTGGACTATTTGAACCTTAGCAGCGTAGATTAAACCTATACATTTCGGCAACAACGTTGTTTCACTGTCTTACTCTTCCCGGCTTCGAAGGAAAATTTAGTTTTATGCATGGTACCGCCGTTAGCAGTGACCATCATGCCACAATTCCAGTAATGAACTTACCTGTGACAAATGTAAGTATTCTGGAATGGCAAATAACAAAAATCTGAACATTGGGCTCATTATTTTGAAGAGATGCCTTATTTTACCTGAGGCGAGACACCAAACAGTTGCTACAATTTGGTTATTACAGGCTATTGTTTCCAATTCATACACTGCAAAATGTGCAGCATGTAAGTTAGCAGTACAACGTCCTTTATGTATAGTCACGTTATATAATATTCACACGAGGGAACACAGAAGTGGTCTACTTGTACAGTAATACCTTCACAAAGTTTGGAGTAAGTAATATATATATATAAATAAATAATAATATAGATATCACACCACAATTACCTAGTATGTTCATTCACTACAGTTGACCGTAGGAATATAATTTAAAAAACCTTATGTGTTGCTTAGTTTGGCACATTTTTAGTTACCCTTATTCTCTTTTCCGTATTAACTTGAAAGTCTGAATCAAGATACAGATGGTGTCAAAATAAGGGGCCTAAAGATTACAGGGGATTGACAAGGCAGTTTATATTGATAATCGTACAACTTACCATTCAAGACGAACCCGAACAATATAACCACCGGAGTAACAGAGGCATCATGGACATCGAGGTCAGTATTATAACTTCTCATCCCATTTGATTTTTCCCTTGTGTACAGATGGAAAATTATTTTAGAGTTTGACAGTTCGGTAGTAACACGAGTCGTATCGGTTCTGCAATAACTTATTTATTAATAAGCGGTCATAAATAAGTATTGCCATCAGTTCGTCCTTTACGATTTACAGAGTTATTATTAGTTTGAACAGTGCCAAGCTCCGCCCACTGTGTGATTGTGGATCAGACGTTGGTAGCGTGATTGTCAGTCGTTCAAAGAACAAAGGTGTTGGCATAGTAACCCGTCTCGTACACTCTTCATGACGTGGTATATTTGAACTTTTATCAATTTCCACACTTGTTATATGTGATATATGCGTCTTTATATAGACACTGCCGTAGATGTGTATCAACTTTTTGTGTACCATGTGGAATATTTACCTGGTTATTTTTTTGTCAGCTGCCGGCTGTCGTTGGTTTTGATTTTCACGATGAACAAAACATTCCAGGATAACATTACCATAATTCAATAGAGAATAGTTATTTTTCCAGTTTACATTGATAATGCACAAATTTAAGTACGGCATGTAAGACATACAAAGAAATTTAATACATTGGAATAACGTAGACGATTGGTTCAATTTAGAATAACATTGACAAACATTTGTAATTATTAAATTAAGTGGGTAGTGTGGATATTTGATGACTTGTACATATATGTGCAGCCATGGCAGGTTCAACTACACATAAAAAGAAATACTTCGCACGTGGAAATTGCTCAGAGAATGATATCACGTTCTATTTCAAACTTATCACGTTACTACTTAACTCTGACGAAATAGGGAAAACTGACCACAAACTCACACTTACGAAAACCGTTGTAAACAGAAACAATAACAATTGAAGTCTTCCTGTGTCAGTATTGTAATTTATCATCCTATGTATTTCTCTCGTTGTGTACAGATGTGAACCATTAATATTGTAACATGTGTTCCACATCATTCAATTTTCTAGTTTAAAGCGCGTAAACTACTTTGCATTCCTCTCACATTTGTATTGGTTAGGAGATTACTAAACATATGTATATTTTGAACTATATTGTATGTATGCATGTATGTATGTATGGTAGATCCTCCTGCAAGCAGGAACTCGTGAATAAGCCTCGTTGGCTTATGAAAGCCGTAAGCTGACCGAAGTCAATCTCTGACATTCATATGTAAAGTCCCTGATTATGAATTGTCAATTGTCAACAACTCTGAAACTGGACGACATACATTAATCTTGGAGTGAATCGAACCGAGTACCTTATTATTGGAAGGTACCGGTGTTAACCACTGAGCTAACACTCCTTTTACCTCACGAACAATGAACATATGAACAAAGAACAATGAATATCGCCTCACGAACAATGAACAATTTCAAGTTAACCCATCGTTTTCAACGAGAGTCAAGTCAGTGATACGATAACGCATTCGATTAATAAAGGGTTACAACTTAATCTCATAAGCTAGTACTTAACAGTTTACACAATTAGATATGTGTTTCACCGTGATCCAACGACTGCGAAGTGATTACGAGTTAGCTGTTGATTGCGAGCTTTCCAGACGTTCAAAGTTCAATGTTGCCGAGACAGTATTCCATCTGGCACGCTCTACAGGACGTTATATTAAACATTTAAGCGGTTTTTAAACAATTGAAGGCTTCTATTTTCCATTAAAATAACCACTAGCATTTATATCATCATCATCTTCATCGTCATCGCCATCGCCGCCGTCGCCGTCGCCGTCGCCGCCGCCGCCGTCGTCGTCGTCGCCGTCGTCGTCATCGTCATCATCATTATTATTTTATAAAATAAATTAAGAAATATCTTCCCTCTGTATATTGACATTTTTAACCTTGATGTATAAGCATTATTGCGAATTAAATTGGGCTAAGTAAAACAGCCTATACAAAAAGTGTCATCATAAATTTCCTGTATTGAAATATTTACTTACCACTATGTGAATTAAATATACATACTAAATACAAATACTTTTGAGGTTTCACGATTAACCCATAAATAACACAGTACTTGTTTCTATGAATTCAAATCTTCCACGAAGTATAATATGTAACAGCGAATGTATTTGTTATACAGTATGCAACTTTAATATGATCGTGCATGAAAGACAGTGTGAGCGATATTTCGAATTTGAGGTATGTTGTTTTTATATATTATGCAAATGATATGATATTAAAATACACAATAATCACCCCTTCTAAAGATACAGTTATCGACTTTGAACTAATTAAAAGTCCCAATATTCCTTTTTTCAGTTTTGTGCTCTTCCCTGTTTTTTTTTCTTCATTTTATATTTCCCCGTTGTTATGAGAACTGCGCACATCACAATGTACGCAACAGTATCATACAGTGATTTGATTTTACGAAGAAAAAACGTGTCTGGGTTATTAATTTTTAAAGCAAGAGTCCTTCATAAGTCATATTTGAACAGTGCACTTTTAAAGCAAAGCAGAAAACCAAAATATCGGGATGAAAGAAATGTTTAAAGCAGCAGGAATGATGTTATGCAATTAGGAGATAAGTCCTTACTAAAATATTATTTATTCAAAATGTGTATTCACTTCAAGATCGTCAAGATCTTTATACAATACTGATATCTGCACCAATAGCTTATCTAACATCTCTAAACGAATAC